>JALJEE010001434.1:0-10219 GCA_023231475.1 Seison nebaliae | reverse complement strand
AGGTTGGGGTGTACAAACCGGTGTTAAGATTCCATTGGGAAAATAATAATCAAAATCTCACCATTATAATTTGTGAATAATTAACTTATTTATGAGTATTTTATGTTTCAATTGTCTCTCATATTTTTTCTAAATAAAATTAATTTTAATTCTTGGTTGTTGATAATAGAAACACAATGTGTCTTATCGAATGATCGATTTAATTTTAATATTTAATCGATGTTGATCAAGAAATTATTCATTCTTGGATTCCAAATAATATATTACGATGATGCAATGATGTTGTTGTTTCTTCGATGTTTTCTCAATTAATTATTCATTATTGAACATACTTTATTACTTTATTATTACTCCGATTGATGGAAGAAGTCGGTTGATTATGATTCGAACAATATAAAAAAGAAACTATCAATTATCTTTTTTATCATTCAATCCACGACGATGATGACGAGAATAACTTATTTTCCTTTTTTTTCAAACAAAGATTCATCGTCTTCGATCATTCTGCAACCCAAGAATGGGGTGGAGTTCCACCTTCTCTGGTCCATTCTCTTTCCTATAAAATTTATGAAATTATATTATTCAGTAGGAAGCCTTTAAAAAATGATATTGTTATATTTTATTAACCACATGAAGATTCAGAGAAGGTGAAATCTGGGTCCACTTTACGTCGGATTCCTGAATAATCAAATCAATGCCTGAAAATGATTAATCATATCAAAAATTAAAGCTCTTCAAATTCATTTTCATTGTCGTCTGATATATATGGTTCGTTTAGCCTGCAGAACATTAAGGAATTACTTTTATACCGAAATTTCAAACTAGAAAACAGAAATTGAAACAGTTAAATTTGCTTGGAGATTCGGGGTATTTTCTCGACGGTTAATCGATATTCTACTGTAGTTTTGCTAAATATTTTTTTTAGTATATCGCTAAATATTTTCAATATTAGCTGGTATAACTAGTTAAGTAAGAAATTCATTTCATGTGTTCATAAAAAACCGAAGAAACTAATTCATATTTAAACGAATATTGTTCGTTATTGATATTCTTTATCGGAGTCACAAAATTATCATTCATCAAAAACCAATGATTCAGTTGGGATTTAATAACTGAATAGAAATGACAATTTGAATTTCCACCTTTAACTAATTTATTATTCTCTATTGTTATAAACAAACAGATATCCTCTAACACTGACATGACGACCATTGAATTTCGATTAACGAATTGAATAAGTTCAGGATTTCCTAGCACTTCTTTAATGTAGTTCAAGATGAAATTATAAGAAGTAAAAGCACATGGATATTTGTCACTAAATTTAGGAGGTTCAATATCTTTGATATTTAACGTTACTTTCCAAAAAGGGAATCTTGTAAAATCCATCATGTAGACACTGATTCCTCTGATGGAATATTTCTGATTTTTCATTGAATTTATAGAGAAATCATCAATATCTTCATTCAAACCAAATTGTGGCCATTTCAAGGATCGTTCTTCAATTCCGATAAGAACATTATCGAAATTTTCCTTCGTTAATTTCTTTATATTATTTGAAGTGCTCATGTGAAGTAACTTAAGCGCCATCGATTGATAGGTTGAAGGATGGATTTCAGGATTAGATGTCGATTCCAAATGAAGTAAAAAATATTGAGGCTTAATTTTAATATCATTTGTATATATTTTATTAAATTTTTCGAACGAATCTTGTCTTAGCAATTCGAAAGGATTCTTTTGTAAATGAACATGTTTCCAAAATGGAACATTGGCAAATTTTGACAATTCAATTTGAACATTGAGGAATTTGATGCTTGATCTCCAAGAGAACATCCAGTCATCTTTATATTTGTAATTTTCAGTTTCCTCGTTCTTGTGATCCAATACATCGTTCAATAAATTTGACCATCGTATATATGATGGACCGGAAGGTCGATCTTCTCTTATGATTATTGTGCAAAGATCCTCTTTGGAAATACTTGGAGGACAGAAGAGCTTTCTCGAATAAATTTTATTTTCTTTTTTTAAATTTCTTGTTTTCTCGTAATTTTTTATCAACATATATAATCCAGTCACCCCATGGACTGATGTCGACAATTTACCTTCTTGAGCGTCAACTAAACTTTGTCTTAAATAGTCACCAGAACTAAAATGTTTCCTGGTAGGCTGTTTTACCAATGGATCGTTGGTAACCTGTTCAACATATTCAAGTAAATCGCATTTAGCTTTACTTATGTTTTCTCTGACTTCATTCATCAATGTTGCTGAACTTAATAATAAGCTCAACAGTGTATTCGTTAGGCAAACTCCTAATTTATCGGGATTGAGAAAACCGCCATATAAATGTGCTCCCTCTTCTAAATGTAGGGGAAGCGATTCCATGATTTGTCGCTTCTCTTGCATATATTGATAACTAAAATTTTTCGGCAGCACCATATTCACTACAACATATATTCTTAGACAGCAAAGAACAAAAATTAAAGTAAGAAATTATTCAATTCAGCTTTAACTACAGACTCTTATGTTAGTTATGTTTCTAAACCTTATTTTAGTAATGCATTATATTAAGTTCAATAAAATGCGACGATACATTGAATAATACAATTAACACCAAGTTTCGAACAACTAATCAATCGTTCTTATGAACAAAAAGCAGACGTCTCGATTCGCACAATTGAAGGTTGAATTATATTATATATATTGAAAAACGTTGTTGAGTTGTTTCGTTTCTATATGGATTCCTCCAATAATTTCGTTCGGTCTACCAAATAGTCCCGTCTATCAAATGCCCTAGACTCTATTTTTCTGGAACAACAGACCATATAAACTTCGGAAGAATTATTATTTTTTAATTAATTTAATTATTAATAATTTGCAATTTAATCAGTTAAGTTCGAAACCTCGATTAATTGTTGATGAACAAAAATTCTCGTTTATTCTCAGTCTCTGTTTTTAATATTTTGTTATTCTATTTTCACATAACTTCTAATAACGGTTTATAATTTTATAAATTTTATGGAATTAATTTTCACCTTCCCATCAATATTAGTTCCCAAAAATAAACATAAGTAGAATACTTGGTCGTAAGATGATAATATTCTAATTAACACAGAGTTAATAGTCACCTAATTTTTATGTCATAATAAATATGAATTTCGAGAGACTTTCATTCTAACTAAAATATTCTTAAGAAAATGGAAATTGTTAGAAAACTTAGGGAAAAACTTAATAAAAAATGTGGGGAAAATAAATTGGTAATGTTGTTCTTGATCTTCAATACCTTAATCCTGGTTAAAATTCTCTTCTAATCACGTCAATTTGTTAATTACTAATTTGTCAATGCAGATAGCTTTTATAATGATATTAGGAATGGAAATCAAGAATCTTAGTCATAAGAACTTCAAATATTATCCTTTCATCGTATTTTCAACAATTTTGGATATCGTCATATTTCTGGTGGGTGTAATTGCGTGCAGTGCAGCCATGAAGAAAAAAGGAAGATGTTTGTTAATAGTTTGTAACTGGAACTTCTCTTTCATTATTCTAATTCTTTCCAAAGTATGGTATTATTTGTATATTAACATTCATTTTAGATATCGCCTTCCTTATCGTCATGAAGCAATATAAATCGCCAATACCACAGGCTCCGTTGAACAAACAAGAGAAAATAATGAAAAACGTTTCATTGACTTTACACATTGTAACTACGATAACCTTAGTAATAGTAATCATTCTATCATTAACATTATTCTGCAAGTTCCGCAAATCAAGCAGAATGTCGTTATCGGAATAATTTTTATTCGAATAAAAGAAAATCATTATTTCTTCAAAGATTTCTTTCTCAATATTCCTTCTTTACCATTTCTGGAATTAGTTCTTCTTTTATCACTTCCACTATTGGTACGTTTCGGTTTCCCAATAACTTTCTTCTTTGGAGGTTTCGAAACATTCGCATCAGTCAACAACTTATCAATTTCCAATTAATTTGCAAATAAATAAAATATTAAATTAAACCAAAGTCTTAGCATCTTCCATATTGGTCATCAATCGTTCATTCTCTTTATTAATTCGATCGATAATTTCTAATAATTTTTTCTTTTCGTACTTTTCCTCAGCCAATTTCATCTCCAAATCTTTCAGATCGCTACCAAATTAAAATTGAAAAAGTTGAAATAAAGAACAAAAACTTTTGAAATTCGTCTTTTAAAATTAAATACTTATTGTCTTTCTCTAAACTTCCACCAAGTGTTCGGTAGTTACTTTCAGCTTTTCTCAATTCTTCTTCAATTTCTTCAATTTTCAGTTTTGCATTATATTTCGCATCTTCTGATCTGTTTGTTTCATATTCATCATTATATGCTTTTTCATCATCTGAATCATTATTTTGAGTGAAATCTTCCAAAATACGACGAATCTCTAAATAATTGTTGCGTACAGCTATTTCAATTGGTGATTCATTTACATTATTCTTATGAGACTGGTCGTTACAATTGTGACCTAATAACCATTCGACACATTTTACAGAATTCCCCAATACAGCTAAAAAAGAGTTTGTTCAGAAAAATTTTAAATAATTGTTTGCATAAAGAACCTTTATGAAGTATTGAATTACCGTTTTCGTCTCGTTCATTAATTCTGATGATATTCTCTCTGATTAAAAAGTCTAATTGTTCCACATTTCCATGGAATGCCGCAACATGAGCAGGAAACGACATATCTAAAATTGAAATATAATTTGTAAAAATATCTCATTCAAATAAGAACTTTCAAACTCTTCTGGATTGTTTTTCTCCCAAGTAATTTCTGAAAGATATTTAGCAATTTCATCCTGATACGATGCGAGAGCTATATCTTTTGGTGTTTCATTCTTCTTATTTAAACAATCAATTGTCAATGGTAATTTAGATATCAAATATTTGACGACATATAATTGTCCTTGAGATGCTGCTAAATGAATTGGCAAGTTTCCCTCACTATCCATTGCGTCCAAAGACGCATTGTGTCGATCGAGACACTGAAGACAACTCAATCTACCATGAAATGATGCTGCATGAACCGCCGTCCATTCCATATCATCCACATCGTTTATTGAGACTCCATTGCTTAACAGACAAGACAAGACATCACAATTTCCATGAATGGCTGCTAAATGGAGAGCTGTTTGTTCTCGATGATCTCTGATGGCTAAATCACAATTATTATTAATCAATAGCTAATAACAACAATAGTTTTATTAACAATAAATATTATTAAAGTGTAACTTGAGCAAATTTCTTATTTCCTCGAATTGCTACAAAATGTAATGGTGTCCATCCATCAACTGATATACAATCGACTACTGCGTGATTGTTCAATAATGTGATTGTGCACTTTATGGAATGGAAATTAATGAACAGTAATTATATTGTGAAACTTCTAATGACTTATTAAGAACTGATGTGTGTAGTGGAAAGTATCCGTTTACTTGATTTATCTGATTTTCAACTTTATTTTTTTCCAATAACTTCCTTAAGTCTTTTTCATCATTTTTCTCACATAGTTCATGAACATTCTTTATCTCGTCGTCTACTTTATAATAAAATTATCTTGTCTCTAATTAAAATGTCTAACCATTTTTCATTTTATTAGGAGACATTGTCGAAATAGTTGTTTAATCGTTTCCATAGAACTGTCATAGAAATACATTATGGAATTTTACTTACAAATACATTCTAGAAATAAAGGCAATTATTTACTATGATTCCAAAGCCACCATCATATACTCACAAAATAATTTTTCAATTTTCGGTAAATATATTTCTATAGACATAATTCTAATAAAATTAAGAGAATCTATTAAAAGTTTGTTAGTTGCTTAATTAAGTGAATAATTAAGTGAATTGATAAGTTAGTATTCTGTTTTTCTTCTCAATTGATACAGCTAAATATATTTATGTTGAGTCCGAACTTACGAAAAAATTCCAAATTAAGAAAAATGGTACTATTATTGATTATTTTAAGTAAAAAATCTTGCTCTTTTACGTAGAACTCTTTTCAATTAGAACTGTTCGATGTAATTATCTTCTCGTATCAACAAAGTACATAAATTATGTATCTTAATAACTATATATCTATTTTATATTCCTTATGTTTCATATTACATTACTACTAAAATATAATGATTTTCTGTTTATGAAATAATAAATTTGTACTGATTTGTAAGTCTTTTAGAATTTAAATGACATCAAAAATGAAGAATTTTCTGATAAATGTTAATTACCAAAAAATGATCCATTTCGACTATTATCATTAACTTCTGGATCGTTTTTGATCTTTGTATTATTTTGGTCGATAAACCCAGATGAATGTATATTATAATGAACGAGTACAGATGTTTTAGTGGAATGGGAATCCATCATTTCCTTAGTTAATTCTTTGTTATAACGATCAGTTAAAGTTCTTTCTTGAAGTTCATTATTCGGATTATGAGAATGATATTTTTGACGATTGAACATTTCTAATGTTTCTGGATAAGTCAGATGATCAATATAATTATCCTTTAACAATTTACATAATTCCTCGTCACTTGTAATTTTTTGGTCGTTTGAATTTTGTTCATCTACGGAATTTTTCTTAATACTTAATTTGCTTAAATGTGTTTCGATGAACTTTACGTCAGAACTTTTTACAGAACTGTGAAGTGGACTAATCATTGACGGTATGGTATCTGAATATACAGAGATGACAGGATTTTTTCCTGAGTCTAAATTTTCCTGATAACTATACTTGACATCATTTGAAAGATCGACAGTTTCCTGAATAGAATTTCTATTAAGATCCTTATTTCCTATTAATTTTGCGGGTTCTGTATGTGCCGATGTTTGATATTCGGGTTTCAATTTTTTTCGGATTCTCCGTCGATTTTTTAAACGTTTTTTTGGTATCCGACGTAATCCCATTTTTCTATTGTAATATCTCAATTTCTTCTGATTTTTAGTTTTCAAATTTTTCCGTTCTAATTTTTTATCGACCTCGTTTAAAGTATCAGCAATGGAATTCATAACTTTACTATCTGAAGATAAATACTTTTTAGAGTTATTATTTAACGATAAAGTATATGGTATTGCAGAACTGTTGATATTGGAAGAGATAAGTTGATTCGAATTTTTTCCAGCTTTCGATACTGATTTAGTTTCTGAATCATTTGTGAGTGTATCATCAATTTCGGAAGACATATCTTCTTTAGAACGTCCAGTTTTGATATTATTAATTTGTGTATTAATATTCGATTCTTCGATTCGCGCATTATTTTTAGGAAGATTCTGATTATCATAATCTTGTCTCCCGAATAAAGTTTTATGTATATTCTTCTTGTTTAACGATCTTCCTCTTCTATTATTTAACGTGCGATTTGGACTTATGTTTCGGAAATTTCCATTGTCCTGTGATTCACCGGATTTCGAATTTGGTTCAGTCTTGTTTTCAGCTGATTTTTCTTTAGATTTTCGTGAATATTGTGGTGAGTTTTGGGTTTTTATATCCGGTAGGAACTTCAATATATCAGACGGACAATTCTTTCTCAACGTATCTGTTGCTGCATTTGAATCTTCAATTGTGTTTCGCGGTTTCTTCTTTAAACAATGTTTTGTTTCGATTTGGTGGACACAGTTAATTGATGAGAGAGTACTGTCAAAATTAATTTGATTATCTGGTTTCTTAACACACGGATCAGTTTTCTTCAATGTTTTCACTGTATTGCGAAACTGTTTACACGGAGTTTCCATACATTTATTGCAACACTCCATATTACAAGAAAGACAAACACGAGTTTTTTCAATCTTTGAACATATATTCTCAAAATTCCATGAATCTTCAGTAACAGGTTCTATACGACTAGGTTTTTTCTTCAAATGATCATTATTAAATATTTGACTCTTAAAACGTATGTTAGATTTGGTTTCTCCAAGTTTCTTGTTTGTAGTTAAAACGCTTTTTGCTTTTACTACTTTTCTACTAATTTTGCTTCTTTTTCCTGTTCGGCTTTTAATACTACTTATAGTTTGTGTATCGTATCTCTTGTTGGGAGTTTGCTCGTCAAACTCTTTAGCATATTCATCCACGTTTTGTGGTGTAGATTTCCAGTTTTGAGTTTTGAAGTCATTTACATGTTTCCTTTCATCTAAATCATCTAATAACACCGTTTGACAACAACCGTTTTTCTTGGGGGGGAAATTTGGTTTATTCTCATCAGATGGATCATAAAGTGGTGAGCATAACGTTTTCAATCGTTTAGGTGAAGTAACACATGGCGAATTGTTAGAGTATAATAAATTCATACAATCATCCGTTTGTCTGGTATCATCTGGACAAGGTGTGTAACACGGTTGCTTATCCATACATCTATTATCTGTATATTGTCGTAGAGAATCCGCTGTGAATTCGTTCAATTCAGTCATTAAATCATCTAAATTTTGGAAACCGCAAACTTCTCCACAATTTGCGGGCATTTTTGAAAGATTTTCACAAAAGTTTTTCATTACATCTTCCGTACTTTTATTCTGCTCTTCATAACATAATTTGGATAATTCAGAAAACTGAGCATAAATTTCATCAATTTTTTTCTCCTTTAGCTTCTTTATTCGTTTTTGAGATTGGAAATAATGATCATTCAAACGTGTTAACATAACAGTCACTTGTTTTCTCAACACTTTTTCACAATTTACTACGTGGAAAAAATTTATGCGTTCTCGGTCAAAAATTTCCGCCAGTATTTGGTTCACATTCGCTAACTTTCTCATAATTTTAGAAAGGGAATCAAGTTTATTGCTTGCGTGGTGAGATGAAACGAAATCGTAAATAAAACATGCAAATTATAAATTAATTTGAATTTAAAAAATCGAAAATTATAAAAATTAGTTATCCTTATTATCATTAATAATCTTATAATATATATTCTATTCTATCAATCGTAAAAATATGTATTTTTTTATTAATAAATCAAATCACGGGGCAAATTATTTAGAAAATTAGGAAAGTGGGGCAAATTAGGAAGAAACTTTTAGGAAGCTGATGACATTCTCATTTGTTGTAATAATGTGAAACAAGGTAAGGAACGAATTGAATTTATTAGTTCCAAGTTATCTGAGAGATGTATCGTTTGTAATCAAGAGAAATCGAAAATCTTAACAGACATGTCTCTTCGTTCCATGGATGGGGATATGGAAAAATTAGTTGATAGAAGAACGTAATTTTTCTGGGTATGACAATTGATAATAAGAAGAATAGTTCAGTGACGACCGATGAAATTAGATGTAAGTTTCTTACAAAGTTTGTTAGATCTTTTTATTCGTTTCATCATCGTTGCAAATATTTCTCGATTGAACTGAAGATCAACTTATTCTTCACTTACTGTTGCGATTTTTATGGACTAGCTGTTTGTTTGTCCAACACTAAAAAGTCGTTGCTATCTCTCGATCGCACATATAATAGAGTAATTAGAATGCTTCTCGGTTGTTGTAAGCCATTTAATAGGGCATTTATTATTTTTGGTTAAACGTAAATAGAATTACTTAATATTAATTATTAAAATAATAAAATTATGCAATTAAACAACAATTACTCTTATTGTATCTTCAATAATAAAATAAAGTTTCCAGTGATAATTAAAGTCAATTTATTATATTTATTTCCATAAACATGAAGCAAATTATAAAAAAAATTTTATTAATTGGTGACGAAATCACCGAAATACAGCTAATTGGGTGACGAAATCACCGAAATACTCTAAAAACGGTGACGAAATCACCGTTTAATCAAAAATACGCAAAATTTAGGTTCACAAATTTTTCCAGGGTGACGAAACCACCGAAATACTGTAAAAACGGTGACCAAATCACCGTTTTGGGGGTGACGAAATCCCCGATTTTCACTTAAAAAACATGCGGTGACGAAATCACATGGAACTCACATGGAACCTTAAAGGGTCCTATTTAAGATATCATTTTAAGTGATTAAGATTAAAGATAATTTTGATCAAACAATTTGTAAGTAAAATATTCGTTATCAGCATGAAAAATCGATACAGATAAACATAGATAAAAAATGTTGATCTGGTAAAATAATCAAAAAGATTGTGGAAGATTTTTCACTTTATTTCGTGAGAACTTGTATAATAATTTCAATACGTTTAATATCGATCATTTTAAGCATTACCTGTTTCCTGAGTAGTTATCAATTGTGATCG
>JALJEE010001431.1:0-20571 GCA_023231475.1 Seison nebaliae | reverse complement strand
TCAATTCTGGAGAGTATCACTCTTCTGGTCACCAATTCTGGAATCTTACGAACAGTAGTGATCAACGGATCATCATTACCGGAACACTTAACAGTTGAATGAAATGCTTTTTTCTTGCGATTTACAGTCTTTTTGCTGTTGGTCTTAATATTATTATCTTCATTCATCTTGAAAATAAAAATTTCTTCATAGCTGCCTAATCTTTCCTGCGGTCATTGCATATGCAGATGACATTCTCATTTGCACAAATCATGTTCGGTAATGTAAAACGATTATAAATTTCATTAGTAACACCGAGATTAGTAATCGACAGTGTCGATTCGACACCGAGGGCGACAAAAATATTTTTTCTATTTTTTCTTCTTTATCCCGACGGGAATTTTAAATAAATAAATAATAATAGTAACCGTTTATTAGAAGTAGGAATCGTATGCAATGAGAGTAAATCATCAATTCTCTCGAACATCTCAAAATTTCCAAATAGCTATGATCTGGAAAAATTAGTGATTAAAGAACTGTGCTTCATTGGTTGTCAGATTGACTCGAAAAAAAGAAGTACAGCATTAGTAGATAGAGTAAAATGTAAATTCCTTAAATCGTTCTACTCATTCCATTATCGTTGCAAGTTTTTTTCGCTTAAATTAAAATTGAAATTGTTTGGGTGTTATTGGTGCGATTTTTATGGATTGCCAGTTTCGATCTCAAATACCGATGAATCATTACGCTGTCTTGATCGTACACATAATAGAACAATTTGAATGATGCTTGGATGTCATAAGCCTTTTAATAGAGCATTTATGTTCACGATCTGCGAACTGACTCCTTTATACTATACTCCTGGTACAGAGATATCTGAAAGTAGTTGATTCTGTTCGTAATTCAACTTTCCCAGTTCTATCGTATACACAATGTGAGGGCTTCTCGTCGCCTCTCCAATTTTTCTGACGTTATTACTCAAATTGTCCGCTCTCGCTAGAGGAGGCGTTATCGATGTCATCAAATTTCGACATTAGTTCCTACGTTCCGGAACCACTCAAAGATCGAATTTTGGCGAACAGGAACCTTATTTTAAACAACTCCTTTAAAGAGTTATCCTTTTTTCTTTTTAATTTACCCCGCTGGGATTTGACATGAATAATGAAAAAAATATTATAATTATCATATTTCTGTTCATTATCAATCAATTTTGACGACCGATTTTCAAATTCGTTATATTTTTGTTATAGGAAAGAAAAACATTACAAAGTTTTAACTGAAATTTTAATAGTATCTCAATAATCATCCACAGTGTTCAATTGACATAAATCATTCAATTAAAATATGAATATTTTAACATTTATTACCAATCACATGATTTATGTCTCCTAAGTTTTGGTTTTTGTAGTTGGGCCATTGGTCGGTTATTAGTAGTAATTTGGATGTTGGCCGGTAGGGCATTTCTCAGTATTAGATTCCATTTGTTCGTTGTCTCAGCATGCTGCTTTCGATTCGATAACATAGTTCCGAGAAATGATTCTCTGCGATAAGCATATAACATTTCCCTAATATCACTAATAGGAGAAACGTTGGTATTGTAAATATGATACCAATTCTTTCCGTTCAATGTACGTACTAACACAACTGTTTGATACTTTATTCGAGTTTGAATTTCAGGAGATTTTACATAGTATAAAGTGTGTAAGCAAAATAATCGAATCATCGTTCTGATATCACTCTTAAATTTCACGTAGTTCTCCCTCGCTTTGATTCGATATTTAGCTAAGGGCATTTCAGAAAAGAAATTATAAGTTTCATTCATATTCCATTCAATGCACATATTTATTTGATTATTAAAATCTTCTCTGAATGATTGGTGGTCTGGTTGACTTGCATTGATTCTTGATATAGGAGTTAAATGACCGAAAATGAAACCGGTTGTGTCATATTGATTATCTGTTGTTATTTCTTCGAGAAGTTCGTCGAAAAATGGCGTGTCAATTAGAGGTGTGGTAAGATTGCGGATGATTGGTGTTTTCCCAATAGGCAGATGTAAATTGATAAGCTGACGATGCATTTCGTCCTCAACTATCGATTTACTTAATAATTCATATAACTGCAAATAGAAAGTGGGATGAATTATGCGTATTTGTCTATGTGGCTCTTTCTGCTGGAAAGGAAGACGTTCAACACTGATTAAGGCCCAATTTGGTGGAGAGTTTCTAGCAATAAGTAAAAGTTTATTTTTTGTCTCCCTACTGAAATATTTCAACCAATTCTGAGTATTGATAATTGGAGAGAATGGTCGATAATTGAGAAGTTCAGATGTAGGAGATATCATCGGGAAATTCAATTGTATCGACCAGTAATTCAAACGTGGATGGATCGTCAAAAAATTTCCATTATCTTCAAATTTTTCCGATCTCTCATAATCCCATGTGGTTCTCGATAATATTAAGTCAATATGTGTGACAAGACTAACGTTTAACTCTCGAGTTTTATAAGCATAAATTAGTTTATCTCTCACATTAGTGTTAGATACTCGTGGACTCTTCGTCACTATATATAAACTGGTCATAAATGAAAATGGACGACTTTTACGGAGTGGAAAGGATGTTGATGTAGTCAGATAGAGGAAATGATCTACGAAATTTTTTCGGAAATTTTTTGTCTTTAATTTACAATCTCCTGGATTGACTCCGTAAGATCGTAATAATTCCATTACCAAATACTCGCCAGCACTACCTTGTATGATGTCGATTGTAGATTCCGGGAAGCTTAAGAGATATTCAGAATATCGACGAATATTGTCCCAATCATCATTCTTATGATCGTCATATATCATTAACATAAAATAAGGTACTGATTGTAAGAGCACTAAAGTGGAAATTGTGAAATGTGCACCAACTGTCGTAGAAGATCGTACTGGAATATTCATACATTCATCAGACGACTCTATTGGTTTCATTTGATCCAATTTCTCATAAAATGAAAGATATGGATACATCGATCCATCTATCGAATTTTTTGGACTAGATTTGAAATTATTAAAACAACTCATTGTGTAGGAGGAAAAACAAAAATTGAAATAGAAAAGAAAGAGTAGAAAGGCAATTGGTTAATGGACTGGATGTTCTTCATTTGTTTTTTTTTTTATTTAGGATGAATCCCAGTTTGGGCAATTTTGAATGAATTCAAATAATGAAAAGGAATTAAGATTTCAGATAATATGACGGCCCTGAAAAAGTTGTAATCCCGAAAGTATGTCCTTCTCATCGTTGTCAATCAGCTACGACATGTAATCCCATCGAAATTTATCAACATATTTTTTCCGTCTTATACAATTTGAATAAATCCAAATAAAAATTTTCTCCGTGACGGGGAATTGAACCCCGGTCTCCCGCGTGACAGGCGGGGATACTCACCACTATACTATCACGGATATATCAAAGGTTTAAATTAATATGTGTTATATTTGTCGGTTAAATAAAATGACTATTTGTATCAATCGATTATATTTCCTATAGTATTATCAAATGCTTTTGTATAACAGATGTTATTGTTAGTTACCTTATATTAGTAGAGGTCAATGTTGTTCAAATGTTGTCAATTTCCAATGAACGACATATGTTATCATTGACCATAGATTTTCTTATAATTCGATGAAATGAGGAATTTTTATTTCAATTCGTTTTACCTACACCAAAATTAAAATTTAGAACTACAAAAGTTTCTCTTATTATTAATTTGACGAAATTTCGAAGTCAATAGTTCCGTTATAGTACTATAATTGTAATCTGTTTAGAGAGTGGTGACATGATCACGAGGTCTATGGAGAGAGTATAAAAACGACTTTTTAAGAGTGTCTTATGTTTTATCCATAGATGTAATATTTGGCTTTTCCTCACTAACGTACATTTAAATACTACGCTAATATTCGCGGTATTTCGCTAATACGAGTTGTTTTCTAGCGCATTTTTCTCTCACGGAGAAATTTTCCGATTTCAATTTTATTTCATTTTTTTCATTCATACAATTCTCCATCTACAATTTAGTTCAACAGTTGAACTTTTGATCAATTGCCATGTTTCATCTCAACAAAAAATTTAACAAATAATAGTTTGAATAAAACCAAAAAAAAAATTGTGAACATTAATCAATATATTTATTATTGTTAAAAGGTTGATAAATAATGTTACAGAATAAGAAAGAAACACGATGTCGAACTTATACCAAGAGTATAGTCAATTCTGTGTGAGTATAGGTTTTTCCAAATCAATGATGAAACAATTTAGTAGTCGAGATCGAATTGAATATCCAAATTGTTCCACATGAATACATATGTCTACTGTTCCAATAACTATTTGTTCCATAAGAGAAATATTTGAGTTTTCCCTGTAGCTCTTATCCTTTAATGTCGGCTGACATTCATCAGCTATTCGATTGTTTCTCTATTGGCAATGACGGAAGGTAATTCCGCCGTCTGGGGTGCCCCTCCCCTTCCTCGATATTATTGAGGACTTGGACCTCAAGCAATCTCCACTAGACATCTTTCAATTGTTGATGCCAGTGGAGATTGCTACCTTTTCCCCCTCGAGGTAGGGGGAAAAGAATTTTTATCCATATGAATAAAATAAAAACATTTGTGAATTGAATTAAGATAAAAAAAATGATTCAGCGCTTTATATAGACATGAAAGATGTGCATTCTCACTGCAATTTACATTCATAGATCAACTTTTCATTCGCTTGTCCTTCTGCACAATTCCATCACTATATATATTAATTTTCTTTTGTAATTATCTAGCTTAATAGAAAATGGACGTTAACTGTAACATTCTGTGCATTGAATCATCGACCTTTTCATTGGACAATTTTGACATTTTTTTTTCTAGACATTTCCTCCAATTAAAAAGGAAACAATATGTGAAATTAAAACGAATTTATTAAAAAATAAAAGGAAAATTAATTTAATTTAATATTATTTTTGAAATTAACTAAATTATTTTTACTCTACCAAATGATCATTTGGAGATAGCATTATCTTGAGGACATTTTAAATCTAGGGAAGTTTATGACAATTCTTTTAATTATTGTAGAATTTGAGAATTATGTTCATATTAATTGATTTATTCGATTTTTATATGTTTCTATTAAAAGTTCAAATAATAATTGTAAATTTATGTATTCGATTAAATTGAGATTAGAGAGAGTAAATGATTTATTTTAATAAAAGTAAGTAATAAACAAGATAATAAAATGAAAGATGAATTATCATGAACAAATTTGATGTTTATTGATCAAATAGATGACATGAGTATATTTTTTTGATTAGTACCTTATTCAACATATGTATACATAGTTTGTGTATCTGAAACAGATTAGATACGAAGTGTAAACATAGAATAATTTGGTAATGATCCTGCGTGTATATGTAGAAGCTAGGCTAGTCCTGAATGAATGAACCATTACGAAATATATTTGGTCTAAAGAATCCTCTGTGGTAATACCGGGAATAATTAGTAAATTCCAGAAAGTGTATAGCTCATATTCCAATTCTCAGCAATTAAGCTTTATTCGAATTGTAATGAGACACTCGAGGAGAAGAGAGGAATATCTCTCCTCTCCCAATATCTCCCCTCATCACATACCTCGAATTAACAATATGAATAGCGAAAAAATATAAACTGAAAAATTCGTTTCAATTCACGATAGATATAGACAAATGTTTCATATTATCGACATGGACGCTCCGATCTTATTAGAGGAAGTTAACCACTGAGTGTGATTTTAATGAATGAATTCGGATAAGTTCGTATTTATAAATATTTAGCGTATATAATTAGTAAAAAATTTTCTTCTTGTGATTCACACTTTTCTGAAACTAATAAAAATTGAAGTTATTTTTAAACATAAGCTTTTACCACATTAACATCATAAAACCTGTTCGCTAGAGATCTCTAAATTAGAAAATTCATTAACAAATAATGACTCCCTACTAATATTCCCTAACTTGTAAATTATACGGTTTCCCATAATTCCTTCTTTCATTTTTTTTTGGTTTTGAATGAAAGGAAATATGGAACGGACGCCTTCTTCGTCTTTCAAAATAGAAACGGAAATAATGATAATTTGAATGAGATTTTCAGCTGTCGATTGAAATGGAGATAGTAGAAGATTCCGTTCGTTTAACTTCTCTCAAATAAATAAATGAAATTCAAATTACAATATTTTCTCGTCTCTGAAATAGAGTGGTGGAAATTGATTGTGAAAAATGACGAATAATTCGGAACGATTCACGACCATGTTCGAACAGGCATTTCAGATTGACTACGACGGATTAGAAAGAGAATTCATCAAACAAGATTCATTTAGTTACGTTCTATACGAACAATTGTTCATTCGATTGAAATTTGGCAATTTCGGTCTTTGTCGTAATATCATTACTGACGGTGACTTTCGGTCGATGTTGCACATCGTCATGTTAGTGTTGAGTAGTCGAATAAAGTCGGTGACGATCGATGGAAATGAATATGAAGCGTTTTGTAAGAAGAATAATATTTATCGGAATTGTGATTCGAAGATTAGGACGGAAGTATCTCATTATGTGCATCTGTCGGTGAATGATGTGATGAAGCGTGTGAGGAAGTGGAGTTTCTTCGGGAAATTTTCAAGAGAACATTTATTAATTTTTACGTGTGTTTTGTTCACTTGTTTCCAATTTTATAAATTGCAAATGTTTTACAACATCCAAAAATTGGAGCGATTGAGAATCTGTTTAAATCAGTGGTTGTATCTCCTGAGTGCCTTGGAATATTTGCGTACTGAACTCGACCAAATTGAGCCATTCTTCTGCTTCCTCATAATTCTTTATCATTCCTTCTTGACCTTCGTCGCAACTCCCACAGAAGTTACTACTTTTCATTTCTCACATTCACCTTCTTTATTAAATTTCAGATCATGTTCAACTATCAACGATTGACGAAACGTATGCCAAAAATAAAAATAACGAACGAATCGAATCATAAATTAAAATTAGATTATCTCGACGATTTCCCCATTGATCACATTACTCAACTTCACAATAAATATCTGAGATATAAGAAGAAGGTGTTGAATGATGATAACGAATCGTTAGTGGTAGGAATAAAGAAATCATCCAAGGATAATTTGACAATCGAAGAATTGAAGGAATTATATTCCTCTTTCTTTTATATCGACGAGAAATTACCTCAATCAATCAAAAAGTTTTCCTTTCGCTTCTCTCATAATTAATTAAATCATTAATTAAATCATTTACAGAACTCTAATTGGTAAGAGGAAAGAAGTTAAAAATGAAAATAATGAACAATAAATTTATTTTATTTTTTAATTTCAACCATTTCTAATTCTTCTTCGAATTTTTAAAATTTCCTTACCCAAAATTTGTTGGATAACTGTGAATAAGTTGTAAGTTGAAATTGATGACGCATTTCAATTCGCGTTTCTTGTTATTTGTATAATAATATTTTATCCAAATTTGAAAGTTAATCTGCAGACTCTACAAAACATCGAATTGATCTGGGAAAAAAATACACTTTTCTCTTTGTTTATTTAAACTTCCTGTAACTAAACTTAAATAAATTTCACGTGAGACGAATAGTGAAAAGAATTTTAAAAAAGCATTCATAAAATTTTTAAAAATTTTTACCAATGGCTCATGAAATTAGGAATCTTATCGAAGAATTCAAATGTCCCGTATGTCTTCAGATAATGAAGAGAGACATATTTCGCTTGATCAATTGTGGACATTCATTATGCACCGACTGTTATTATCGTAGTCATTTTAGATGCAATTCTGGAATTACAGAACACTGTCCTGTTTGTCGGAACGCCATTTCCCATTCAGGCGACTTTGGAAGTCGTTTTCTCCAACATACTGATAAACACCTGGAAAGTTTAGTTAATAAATTGTATGCTCTATCGGATTCTCATAATGTGAAAGAAAATACAATTTATCCAGATTATGCAAACAAGTTAATCAAGAATACGGGACAAACCATCTTCAATACCATTCTTTCCAATTATCGATTCCTATCAGAGAAAGAAGAGAATTGTTTGGATGAACTTCGTGAAGAAATTAAATTGAGTGATAATGAGAAACAACAAGAATTAGCAAGTACCGCCCACACAGTAAGTGAAGCGAAAATTAAACTTTTCTATGAATTTTTGGGGGATTTCGAAAGAATTAAATATAATCGTGAAACGAGTATGGCAAAAAAATTATCTATTGAACGAACCGTCACCGTCTTCCTGAAATATGGGAAGAAATCTATTCAATCCAAATTGAATATCTTTACAAAATGGAATAATTTGTACGCACAATTAGTAAAAGATAATTCAGACATCTTCCTCATCCAACCGAAATTTCATGAAATGAAGATAAATTTGTATCATCTGTCGGTGAGACGAAAAACGGAAACTGATTATTATAAATACAAAGACTCATGTCTGAAGTTCACATTTCCTGAGGGGTCACAGATTCCTTTTATGCATTTAAATCAGGTTGATGATAAAGACGAAATTATTTTCTGTTATACTAATGAAGATGATATTTATTTCAGGGATAGTCTCAATAAACATTGTTTCACTACTTACATGATATTGAGGAAAGGAATGACCTATACGAAGATTCGAACGATTTATTATGTTTGTGGGACGTGTCAGTTAAAGGATGTATGTGAACCATGCATTCTCCAATGTCATAAAAATCATAACGTAAAGGTATCGAAAACAGAGTACACACATGAATGGGCATGTTGTGGCTGCTCTCAACAAAAGGACAAATCTAATTGCTCTTTCTTCCTTGAGGATTCGAAGATGAAGAAAAACTGGAGTTCCGAAAAAAAGAATTAAACTTATGGCAATTACAAATAATTATACGTTGATAATCATCAAAGAAATAATATATATTATTTCCATTTATTTCATTTATAGAAATTAAATCAGAATATTCTCACAAAAATTAACTTTCTTCAAATTATTATGTAATTAAATCTCTATATGAATCTCAAAATTAAATTTAAATTAGCAATAATTCTTCAGAAATAAGACACATCGATTCAATAAAATATACCAACACCAACATGATATTTCTAATGGATATTACCATAAAATTTCCATTATTATTTTCAATTTCTTAAAAATTGGTCATTTCAATTTGAATTATAATTAAAAATTAAAGTTGAAAATTAAGTTAAAATTAAGGAATTCCGACATCATTCCTACTGATAATTAGTTATAATGATATAATTATTCAACTATATGTGAATGTGAATAGAATCACAATGGTATAGAGAGTGAATGTGAATGAGAATTAAATTTTGTGGCTTTAATTGAAGATGGAGGACTGTGATTTCAGATATGCTTTACGTAATTTGAAGAACAATCAAAGCTCAATCCAAAAGTTTACGGAATGGATAAAAGAGAACGACGATAAATCATTATCCCAATTTTATGAGAGTTGGCAGATTGTGTGGAAGGAGACGATTCGTTCGAAAAATGATGAAAATATTTTATTGCAACTCTACGTTCTAAACGACGTGCTGCAAAGAACGAAAGTCATTCCGATTCTTTTAGAGGATTTAGTCGAGTCCATATTCTCCGATTCATTCCAGTTAATCATTTCCTTTTTTTTCATGTTGAAATGATGTTGAAGGACGGTGAAAAGCGAGAAAATTCAAAATTCGATCCATCGACTAATTCGATTGTGGATGAGACGGAAGATATTTGACTTGAAATTATTGACGAAAATTGAAAATGATTTCTTCCAGAATTATGATCAATATAAATTGATTGTTGACGAGATGATCGATAAAGACGAGCGTAATTTGTTGACGGAACATCTGCTCAAATATCGAATTCGAGAAGAAGTGGAAATTTCACCGAAAAATGTCGAAGTTTCTCAATTTCCTATTTAAAGAAATTTATTTTTTAGTTAAAAGAAATCGAAAGGAGTAGTCTCGAATATTGTTTAGAATCGAGTACTCGATTAATCGACAACCAAAATCCCATCGACCACAACAAAATTTATAGTTAAATTTTCTGAATTTCTCTCTTCATTTGTTTTGTGGAAAAAGATATGGGAAAGTTGAAAGAACTAAAAAAAAATTTAATGAAACGATCGCATGAAATTGACAAAGTGACAAATGAATGTTATCACGATGTACGTCGTCGATATGAATTGGCACTACTCCTCCAACAACATTCGGAAACGATCCATAAAAAACTGAGAAATTTCGAAGAATTATCACAAGTTTATCCTCATTTTATCCTTCGTCACCATCGGCAACGGTTTATTGTAGGAAATGGAGGAACGAAATAAATTGATCGAAAACGAATTGATCAGTATTGACGAACAAATGAGCGATTTGATCAATTTTGATGGTCCACTACCTGACTCGAGTATTTTGTTTGAATAAAACTCTATTTCACAATTCTTCACAATTTTTCGTGTAGAATGTGCGTATGTGACGTCACTATGTGAGTGTGTGAATATGAGAGGAAAATGAAGTTGGTTGATAAATGAGTATGAGAAAATTTGAATTAATAATCAGTGTCATTCTGTGGTTGTTTATTTTCCGCATTTTCACTCTCCACAATGGAACGGAGGAGGGGGAGGACGATTTTTGTGAGAAAACGAAGAATATGAACATGTTGATTTACTGGTCTCATATCCGTTCGCGATCGACTACAATTCAATATCTCCTTTCTCAGTTACCGAACTATAAGTTTTATGGGGAGAACGAAGCGATTCTCGTTAATTTATCTCGAATATTTCGATTGTTGAATGAGATTTCTGCTGAAGAAGATGACATGAAGAGAGTAGAATGTTTACAACGATTATTTATCATCTACTATCTCCATCCAACTATTCAATCCATCGACCATACAGTCATCGGATATAAAGAAGTTAAGTTTATGGAATCGGTTGAAACATTCCAACACCAATTGAGATTGTTCCCATTGACAAAGTTTCTGTTTATCCATCGGACAGATATCACCGAATGGGAGAACAAACGATATGTGAAAGGAATTATGAAAGAGAATATGAAGAAGGAATTCCTCCAAACCATCGATGTGATGATAGAGATGGAACTACGATTTCCAGAAAAAGTGACTAGAATTGAATATGACTCGTTATCTCTAGAGAAATTAAACGATTTCCTTCACAAACGACTCAATGTGGAAAATTGTCATTTCAAACAGTTCCCTCAATTAAACGCCAATTCCAAATATGGATATACCTCCATCAAAGATTCCAAATCGATAAATTCATCAAACTATTTAAATTGTAATTGAATAAATAAATCTCATTCATTAAATAATATCGTTAAATTCTAATAAATTTCCATTTAAACTGATTTGTGGAAAGAGAAGAAAATTTTGATTAAACAAATTTTTATAACAGTTTGTCAAATAATAAATATATATATATATATATATATTTACTTAGGATAATATGATTGAATCAGAACAAATGAAAAACGAAATAAAAGTTATTTCTCCAATTTAAATTATTTAAACAATTTCTTTTGTGGGATGCTCTCCATATAAAGAGTTCTCAGTACAAGTTCATATTGATAGAAAGAAAGCAAAATAAATTTATAAAAGATTCTTGAGAGCATTTCTTGTTTACGATCGGTCCAGAAGAAATCGAAAAGAAATTACGTCCAAGAAGAAACTCCGGAAAAATTTTAATCTAAATCATCGAAATCTTCGATTCGATTCCTGGACTCAGTGGTGTCGTTGTTCGACGGTTGTGACTGGGTAGAGTTGTTTGGTCGAGAGCCTAAGTTAGTGGTGGCGGGGGCACTCCGTGCCGAATCGGGGAAGAATGCATTTATTGGTGAACTGGTGGAATTTGGATTATTCTCATTCGTTTGTGACGGTGAGAAAGGAAATAAAAGGTTCTCCGCGAAGTTGTTGAAATTGAGAAGTAGATCATTTCCTGGTTGTTGTTGAGGCGGTGGTGAATCTTCCGCAAGACTTTCTCGACAAACCGGACAAGTATCATGCTAAAAAAACGAAAATTTCAGTGAACAAGTGTCAATATTTTTTGAGAATTTTTGATAAAATATTTTGAAGATTGAAGATAAGAAATTTGAGAAGATTATTTTGCCAATTAAAATTATTGCTTAAAATAAAATTTTAATCGTTGGACAACTAACTAGTCGGAGCCATGGCATGATGCAATCTTCATGAAAATAATGACCACAAGGCAATTTCTTGACAGTGGAATCGATCTTTAAATCATCCATACATATACTGCATTGAGTCTTCTGATCTGGAAGAAGATGATGAATGAAGTGATAAATTGAAAGATGATATGAACCCACAATTTCCTGGGTGACTTTTTCCGTTTGTAGTTTGTTTAGATCTGCTTGTCGTGCTGGTGGAGAACCGTTACCTTCGTAGACGTTGAGGAAATGAGTCAACAGATTTTGTAAATCGCTGCCTTCCGGTCTACCCACCATTTGTCTATGAAAACATTCATTCAAGAAATTTCTTTCAATGAAAAAGGAGAGAGCGGAACATTTGGAAACTGCCATTTCCTGGCATTGGACCAGGATTGCTGATGAAATCTGTCATCAATCGAACGACGTTGCTGAGATGCATTCCACTGTCAATATGAGCTTGTACAGAATTAACGAGAAAATCTTCATTTGTTCGATTTGGACTGAAAAACAAAATTAATTCTTCTTCTAAATGAAAATCAAACACTTCTTCAATGAATTCGCCTTTACATTGAGGACATTCCAATCGATTCTCGTTACCTTCCGCGTTCCTCTAAACAATGAAGATGACATGTCGGAAGATGAAGGAAAGAAGTAACTGGACGATGAACAAAACTCCTCTCACATTGATAACAATAATATTGTTGTTGTTGCTGTTGGTCAGTGGCAGGATCGGATGATGATAAAGTTTCGCTCATCTTTGAATATATCGCAACGAAATGAATCTCTGTTGTATAAGACAATTTGCAATATGAAATTTAGAGTAGGCGCATAAATCTCTCTAATTCCACTAGCTTCGATTCGATTGTAAGGAAAAGTACAATAAAAAAAATTAAATAGGAATCAAAAATATGGAAATGAGAAAGCTTCGATTTTAATACTTTTCTGTTTCTCATTCTTCTACCTATTCACTCCGCTAATTCTTCTCTTGTCAACTAAACAAAATTTCGTAATACTTCTACAATATTCTCCAATCGACCAGAATCGTCTAACTAACTCCATTTGCCAATTAATTATAAACTTGTTATGTTCTCAAATTTCTTTATACATATCAATTGACTTATGTCCCTCCAAATTGAAAATTCAGATTTCTATTTGCATTTTTCATTTACAGTACGATATATACAAAACATTTTTTATTTCATATCGAAATTCATTTTAATTGCTTCGAACATATTCTTCGCTCGTTGTTTCTCCAAAATCTCCAACTGATGTGTCGCGTCCTCCGATGTCTTTAATTTCTTCTTCAATTCTTCGATCTCTTCCACAGATCGACGATTGTTCATCTCATATTTTGATTGTACTTCTACAAACTCTCCATTATTTTCTCACACCAATTTCACTAACCTTCCAATTCTTTCTTGCATCTTTTCAATTTCTCTTTCAATGAACGATTCTCATTTACTTCATCTTTCATCTCATTCAATTGATCTGTCATTTCAATCTTGATTTTTGTCGTCGCTTCTACGCATTTTGTATCTGCTGCCAATAATTCCTTTAAAATTAAAATTAATTTTTTTAAATTTCACCAAAAATTAATGAATCTTTTTTAAACTTGTTTCAATAATTCATTTGTCCGTTTAAGCGATTCCTCCTCTCGATGTGTTGATGTGTATCTTTAATCGATTTGTGAATAAAGTGAAATTGTGAGAAATAACTTTATCTGAAATTCTTCCATTTTCTGCTTCACCCGACTACATTCCTCTTCACATGTCTGATATTTATTTTGACTTTCATAAATCTTGTTCATTAGGGAACTCTTCTCATTGTCCAACTTTTTCACTAGTTCATTCTTCTCTTCAATAAATTGTTGTTCAATCATCAATCTTTGTTTAGTAATTGACGAACGAACATCAGATATTTCCTTCAAAAAGAAAAGTTTCAAGAAAAATATCTAATAAATCCCAACTTGAATCAAATGGGTTTTCTGAGATTTTAGTTGTTGGAATTTCTCTTCAAATTCCTCCATTTCCAAACGATGTCTCATTCGAATTTGGTCTAATTCTCTCTTCGATTCTTCCTGTGCCAATTCGTTTGTCCGTCTTCTTTCCTCTCTTTCTTTTCGTGCTTCATTTTCCAGTTCATTCAATTTTGATTGATGTTTCATCAATAATGAAGAAATCCGCTCTTTCTGCTCCAACTGGAGATCGGATAATTCTCTGACTTTCATTTCATGTTCCTTCATTTCCTCTCTCGATGTGATGATATTTGTTTTCAATTTTTCTATTTCACTTCTCGATATTCGTAACTCGGAACTTAATCTCTAAAATTAATTTAATTAATTAATAATTAATTAATTAGAATGAGATTAAAGAACTTCACGTTCCACATTGAATTCGGCTGTCAATTTTTCTTGGAATAACATCTTTTCTTTTTCAATTTCCTTCACTTTCAATTGAAGATCATTTATCGTTTTTCCTGATATCAGTAATTTAGCGTCGCGAATAGACAATTGTTGAATGGCTTTCTCACAAGTCGTCTTTCTTTCTCGTAGCGCCACTTGTAACGAGGAGACTTTTGACGACATCGCTCTGACAAAATGAAAGTGGAGAAATGAAGAGATAGAAAATGTTATTCGATGTTAAACTTGTTCACTTGTTTCCAAGTTTCCTCTTTCTCATTCGAATAATCCATGGCATAATGTCTAGTCAATTTTTGGCTTTGATTCTTCTTGGAAGAGAAAGAAGCTATGAGAATATTAACTATCATTGACAGTAGAAATTTACTAACTGATTTTCTCCCATAATTCCGTTGAGATGTTACATCCGTCAATTTGAACTTTTATGGATCTGGACGAATTCTTCAACCAATTTAATAGACATTCTCCCCCACCATTACCCAAATGATTATAACTCAAATCTTCAACGAGATTATTGGACACTAAAATGAAAAGTTTTTATTCCAACCTATTTCTTCGATCAACGATTGAGGAACGAACAATTTCCTTAAGAGCGTTTGAAGGAATTGTTCGTTAATGTAATTATTTCGTAGATTGATAATTCTTAAAGAACCATATGAATTAGAGAACGAGTCTAATAATAAATTCAATTCAATCTTCCCACAATCATTGTCTCGTCCGATTAATCCCAATTTTGTCCATTCTAAATCCAATCTACAAATTAATTTTTCTAATTTTCATTCATAAGAAATGCAACTTTTCTAATGATTTTGTTCGAAGAATAATATTGGTAAGAAGTGGAAGAATTTGTTCGCTCACATTCAACATATCAAATCCCTTCGAATCGTATGAAAATTAGGACTTTGATAATAATAATATAATTTGAAATAACTTTTAACGATAAATGACGAAGACAAACATTCATCTCTAGAACAGATAGTATTGGTAGGATTGACAATTTGTCAGATAGTTTCAAGTCAACTAATAAAATTTCACGGTAGTACACGTCATTCTCTAAAACTCTCGATAATACTCGGCAAGTTGGTTCGTCGAGATAGGCGCCCGTAAAATCAAGTACGGGACTCGAATTCGATGTACTACAACCATTTTTTAGAATATGAATTATATCATCTTTTATCTCGACATTTAACGCTTGTGCAAATTCATTGACAGCATTTAGAAAATCTTTCGCCATTGTCCAGAACAAATGATTACCAAAGCAACCGAATTATCTTCAATAATTTTCTTCAAAGAAACTGATTGTGGAGGAATATCAGAATTTAAAATCACAGGCTTTCCTCAAACCTAATAGGTTTTTTGGCAATTATAAGAAAACCATAAGATTTGATAGCTATGTGATTAATCCAATATGGAACAAATTTAAAATTTCTATTTTTACCTTTATTCTGCTCAAATACATTCTTTCGCTCTGTTTGTTAAATAATAAACTAATTTATTTGGAGTTATAACAATCGTGTATTTTGAGTTGAAAGTTAAATGATCACAAATCGCAATAATTTATGCTAATTGCCGCGAAGAATAAGAAATAGTATCATGAAATTTCAAGTTAAAAACTATATTTCGATAATCTGTTCGGCTTTCTCGCTAATAAAACGACTGATATGTCAATTTCCCTAAATCAGGAGTCAGTTTATTCCCAGATAAATAAAATTTGAATTAATTTTAAATCTAAATTTTTAGATTTAACAGTTTCTAACAAAGTACAATTTTTCTGTTAATTTGAAATTTTCTAATAAGATTTAATTAGAAAAAATGCCTAATTATAAGTTATTCCAAAATTAATACCAATTAACTTCTTACGTTATTCAGGAAAAAAAAGGTAATTAATGAGTCAATTATAATACTATCTCAAAGTACTTCGAAGGATGATAACCATCACAACGAATGATGACGCTTCTGTCAAATGAAAAACACAAGTTCTGTTTGTCACTCTAATCTTTGCGGAGGAAACCATTTATCGATGATTTAGATTCTAATTTTAGAGATATAAATCTTAGGTAAAAAATAAAATTCGTGGTTGTTGGTTTGAACACGTTGTGTGCCACAAAAAATTGTTCTATAAAATGAATTGGAAATGGATGAATAAGAAAAACAAAAATTTCTTTTATTTCATTTTATTTCAATTCCCCTTATTCATTCGGAAATGGTTAATAATTATATATTAAATTATTATTTCATTATCATTACTTCTTATGTTCTGAATTGAATTCACTTAAAGTTTCGACGAGTCATTCAGAGAAATAGTTAAATATGAATTGAACAAATTAAAATAATTCAATTTCTCAATCTTAAACAAACAGGTGAGAATAAAAAGAAACAAGTTGATACGACTGTATCGTTAGAGAAACAGATTGAGAACAAAATCGATTCTTATTTACAAATTCGTGATTATCCATCCCTTTTTGTTTATGTGAAAGTTTCGAATATTTAATTCCAATAATTTAACTTCGCCCATTAGTCACTGTTGGATGGTAAGAAAGTTTCAGGTGCCGTTTGGAAGATGTGGATGGCGTATGCTAAATGTCATAATGGTGAAGCAGTTTTTGCATATAAAGTTTCTTTTTACAATTTACACTTTAATTTTATGGGGAATGAAAGATTTATCGAGAACTAATCAAAGATCCCGTTGCATCGAAAGAATATTTAGAACTATCTGCTTATTCGGCAATTTGTTTGTATATCCAGAATGATTTAGAGAAAGCTGTTCGACAAGCCAACGATTCTATCGACACTCCATTGAAAGTGAGATTATTGTTACATTTAGCACAACGCACCAATCGTAAAGATGATATGAAAACTATGATTTCATTGATAACAAAAAGCGTTATCGATAACTTATCATTGGCCGCACTCTATTACCACAACGGTAATTTTAAGAAGGCACTCGACATTTATCATCAGGTCATAAAGAAACATGCGTTAAATTCCTTCACTTCACATTCATTCCAACTTCTCCTTAGAAATTATAAAGCTTTAAATATTTATATAGCTATGTGTTACTTCCAAATGGACATGTATGATCAATCGTTAAACGCGCTAGATAATAATAGTGCAGAAGAACTCTCGTCCGTATACATTGCGATCAAAGCGAGTAATATTTTCATGCTGGAGAATGGAAAAGCGGCAATAAAAAAATTGGAGGATTTCGCAAAAGATGCGACCGACGCAGTTCGAGAATATTCTTTGGATGTATTCGAACATAATAAAGTTGCAATTATAATGCGTCAAATTTCATTTAAAGTTAATTCGATTCAGGTCGTTTTCAGTAACGGTGAGAGAGCGCTATCGGTTCTGCCACATATACTGGAAGCGATACCAGAAGCACGATGGAATCTCGCTATTTATTATGTGAATAACAGTGAGAGTTTTATGTTCAATTTAGTGGAAGTTATTTCGTTCCAGGTGATCCGTCGAATGCGTTGAAAGTGATCGACAGTCGAGAACCATCGATTTCGAGAGAACATCTAATAATGTTCGATATTTTATTGATGTTATCGAGGAATGAACCAGGAAATGTTAGAAATTCATGTACTTCACAAACTTAACGTTCCGCGTTTTTAGTACACGAAATATATGAATGAGGCGGAGAATATATTGAGGAAGATGTTGAATGATGCAGATGGACAAAGTTTTCATAGACAATCAAAATGAAAATGTTAATGAATTGATGTTCATTTTTAGACGACACAATTATTCATCGATTAGCTGCTGCTTCTTATAATTTCTTGAAAAAGGATTGGAAGACGACATTAAAATATTTATTATCAATCGAAGTTTTCATTTAAAATAATTTCCGGAAGATTTAATAAAAGTAAATAAGGAATTTTATAAAGATAGTGATATATTTCTCTTCAATTTAGCTCAAGTTTATATGACGCTAAAGAACTTTGAGAAGGCGACTGCAGTTACTAATTGAACTAATTTCCATATATAACTATAAATAATTAAATTCGCTCAGACTCTCTTAGATATAAAGCATGAAAGTATCTTGTTAACTGGAGAATATTCGGCATTATTAGCTCGATGCCTTATACAAATACGTCGACCGTTAGAAGCATGGGAATTCTATTCTCATCTACAAACATCCGATGACGCTTATATCTGTATGCAACAGATAGCAACCGATTGTTACAAGGTCTACTTCTCCTCCACTCATATATTCGAGTTGATTCAATTTCAATTTCTAGAAAGGATTCTTTTTTTATGCAGCGAAAGGCTTCGATATTTTGGAGCGAGTGAACGGAATCGACGAGAATAAAAAGGCAAAGGTTGGTGCATGTATAGGTGCATTCCAACTCATTCTCGGAGACAAATTGACATCGTTAACTTTCTCTCACTTCCTATTGTTTTTATTAGAATGACATAGAAATGCCATGCCGGAAATCCTGGAGATTATGGAATCATGTGCCAACGACGCACAATACGAGAAGTTGTACGTGAAAATGAAGGACTATGCAGAGATTAGAGGTTATCCCATTTATCGGGATGATAGTGACGAATGAAAAAACTATTTTTTCCTTCAGAACATTATAAAACAGTTTAATCGAACAATAAATTATTTCCATTCAAAATAAATGAAAACTATTTCCTTCGATTTTCTTCTTCTTCTTCTTCTTCTTCCAAGTTAATATTTCTAATTTATTTATTGAGAATAAATGAATGATATAAATTGTCTCTCTAAATATAAATACAATACGAAAAATAATAGTTGTGGGAAATATGAAAAGAATGATGAAATTCACTGGTACTTATCACGGTGCAGGTTACGTGCAATCCAACTCAACATTTACTCAAGATGTCTTGTATCGAACATGTCTCAATCAATGCATCGATTATCCACATTGTTCAGACATTTTCTATTTACAGGTAACTTTTTTCCAATCATCTCTCTCTTTAACGTTCTTTTTTATTAAACGTTTTTAGATGAAGAATCGAACTGAAAATGAATTGGACAATTTCACACATAATCTTCAATTGAATTGTATCGTCATTTATCGTGATTACGAGAAAAACTTGTACAACTCATTATTGAGTAACGATCGTTGGATTCATGTCAATGTATCATCTAACTAAATCTATTGAACTTTGATTTTCGCACTTTATATTTTTCGTGTGCTCGAACATCGAATTCTGTCCACGATCCCTGAGAAAATTAATGAAAATATTTCTTCTCCTACAAACTATCTCTAACTGCGTATACAGGCATTTGATAGCCGATGTACATGTCATCATTGAACACTTCTGTCATATAGTAAAAAAGTAACGATAATGACGTCGCTGACATTCCTGTCATACAAGAGGCGATATAATTTCCTTTTACCTCAATCGTTCTTTCGTCCATTGGTTCCATATCAACATTCGAATTATCTAACAAAGTAATGAGATCTTTCCTCGTTTTCAAAAATCCTATTTTTGAAAATTGAAAGAACCTTCAATTTAGAAAACCATCAGAAAACCTGTATTCTTATCAAATAATGAAGAGTATGGTAGATTAATCGAATGTTTAATGTGTTGACGGTCGAAAGCTTCTCGACTTCTTGTATCAACGACGATCTCTTTCCTAATGTCATCGTGATGACGAATGGTACTGAGAATTTGATGAAAATTCCGTCTCCAAACGGTTTCCGTTTTCGGATTAAATTTCCAACTCTACAAATTTCAATGAATACGAGAAGATGAAATGAATGTTACCCCATTCTTCATCGAATATCCTTCGCCGCTCTCTACTTTACCTCCTTTCTTCATCCAACCAAACAAACCACCGTTTAATACACTAACGTTTTCATGTCCTAACATCTTTGATCGAAATTGATGATGGATTGAAATTCAGAAGAAAAGAACTTTAAATGTCCAGAATGCCTTGGACGCGGTTTGAAAACCATATTCCGAACGATCATAAACA
>JALJEE010000160.1:0-10862 GCA_023231475.1 Seison nebaliae | reverse complement strand
TTTACTTATTCCTTTTTATATCTTTACTTATTCCTTTTTATATCTTTACTTATTCCTTTTTATATCTTTACTTATTCCTTTTTATATCTTTACTTATTCCTTTTTATATCTTTACTTATTCCTTTTTATATCTTTATATTTTTACTTATTCCTTTTTATATCTTTATATTTTTACTTATTCCTTTTTATATCTTTATATTTTTACTTATTCCTTTTTATATCTTTATATTTTTACTTATTCCTTTTTGTATCTTTATATTTTTACTTATTCCTTTTTGTATCTTTATATTTTTACTTATTCCTTTTTGTATCTTTATATTTTTACTTATTCCTTTTTGTATCTTTATCATCCTGATTTGTAAATCATCTGATATTTTTATCTTCTAATTTAATTTTTTCTCTTCATTTTCTTATAGAGGGTTAACTAAACTATAGCTCGATGAGAGAATATCAAACGAGCCAAATACCTCGGTATACATTTTTGCGCGGGAAAAATTGAAAGAATTAATAGGGTTTTGAAATTCTTCTTTTGTGGACAAGGGTTTATTTGGAATCAATTCATTTCCTCAATAGTACAATCTTTATTGCAAAATGTTAAATGGTCTAAAAATAACGGGGAAAAGCTTCGTTTATCCATCTACAAATATATATAAGGGCTCTTCCTACGAAATGATGATTACGAATATGATTCTCTCTTCATTTGGATATTAATTAGTTCAAATGAAACATCAAATGAACAATGTAGTTCCATTTTGCATAAAAATTCGTTGTCCCATGTTTCGGTCTTTCCAACATGGTGAGGACGGATTTTATTCAAGAAACGAATTCCGTTTAGTTTCGAACATCTCATTCCCGTTGAGTTTGAGAAATGCATAAATTTTCATCTTTTTATTTCATCGAACGATCCAAATACAACAACATACAATTTTATCATACTGCTCGCTGAAATCGCAAGATAATTCAAATTCTTCTTTTGTGGACGAAGGAGAACTTGGAATCAATTAATTTCCTCAAAAATACAATCTTTATTACAAAAAGTACAATAATCCGTGGAAAGTTTCTTCTGGAATTCTGGTCTACAAATTCTTCTTTCAAAACTGAAATGTTCACAATTCACAATACTGGTACTTTCAAGTTCTACGGTTTAGGATCTATGATCTGACGACTGCTTTTATATTCGCTCCTTGAATGCATCGACCTAGGTGTTTGTGTCGGTAAGTTCACACAAGACGAGTTGTTTAATCGAGAAATATTCATCCTAAGGTAGTTTTGTGTATCTTATTGTGATTATTTTGTGATACACATATACAATAAATTTAATATTTATTTCACAATTTATTTCATATGTTATTTGTTTCAAAAATATTATTCAATATCTATTAATCATTATTTATCATTTGGATATATTTCATATGAAATATAATATATTCATAAAAATTTAACGGATCTTTTTTTGAGAACGATAACCTGAAAATATAAAACTGTTCAATTTTTCGGCTTCGAAATTTTAATTATTATTATCATAAAATTATTAGTCTAAATATGTCTTACTTGTTAGTATAAACTTATATCATCAGAATTATGAACTCGGATAAGAGTTTCTGACTTGATCTTTACTATCTGCTTGATCTTTCTGACTGCTTGTGACAGATCTTCAGTCGATGATGATACTTATTTTCTTGGATATACATATTCGATAGTAATAGTTTTATATATATATAATAATTTTATTTTTTTTTAAATACCAATGCGGGCAATTGAATATTGTTTGAGCGATCTCCTTCCTTACGGTCAGTGATAGGAGATCCCTACCTTTCGTGAGACGTCTGACTCAATCGTTGAGACGTTGGGAACGTGCATTGACCACTACGCTACACACGCCCCAATATAATTTTCGTATGGAATGTAGGGTACATTGTTTAGCATGAGTCTAGGACATAAGAGCCACGAGACAAAAGAGCCATGGACAAAAGAGCCACGCAGATTTTGATTTTCTGAAATTTATTGATTGAAAATAAGTAAAACACAGTATATAACTGTATAGGATTGTCATGTGTGGATTTTGTGATTTACAGAGGAATCGGGTCTTATCAGTTTTGAATCAAACTATATCAAGATAAAAAATATACTGCATTTCTGTTAAGAAATGAATTAAAGTTGTTGAAGGCATTCTTTTGTATAGAGATAGAATATAGAGACTAGGAAGAGGGATATTATCCATAACCGATATTTTAAACCAATTCATTTCATTCAGTCTTTTTTAAATCTCGATGAATTCCATGAACTTTTCTTTGTCGAAAACGAATAAGGGAAAAGAATTGTTGATCTATCACAATTATGAATATCGTTTGAAGCATATATGGAAAGATAATTGTACAAAATCGGGGATTTGTACGGTCAAGAATTGCAAAGGCTCTTTTGTCCCATGGCTCATTTGTGCCGTGGCTCTTTTGTCACGTGGCTCTTATGTCCTTCTCCCGGGTACTGCATCGGTGGTGAGAGACGACATCCGAATCAAAAATGTTCGAAAAATTCATTTCCTTTTCTGAATATTAAGTTTCGGATAAATTGTAATCATAAATTTGCAAATGTCAAATTTATTTTATTCAAAATAACTAAGAAATTGAATTAATTGAAAATGAGATAAATTAATTGAGATAAGATCTTTAAATGAAATTCTTCTCTTTAATTGAAGTAGGGATATTTCATGTCATATTCTTGATTCTAGAATATACAGTATAATCTAGAATCAAGAATATACAGTATAATGTTGAAATCACATGGAAGTTTCTTAATGATCACATTAATGGAAGATTCGACTTATATCCGTTCTCTTCTAATTTTTAAATTGAAGTAATAAATTTACCGGTAATATATTTATAATATATTTCTAATGAAATAATTATAATTTTGAAATAAAAAAAACCTTTCAATGTTTCTTACATAGTCAATGCCCATAACGACATTTTCTAATTTTTTTTACATGTGAAGATTTTTGAAAGAAGAAAAATTTTTAAAGTTTATGTGATTAAAGATTTCAACGAACTGTTTCTTTAAATTGACACACAAATATTTCTTTTTATATTAACAAATCACTTAAAACATGTCAAGAATGACTAAAGAAAAAGTCGAAGAAATATGGAATGAAAGAAATATTCGAATTGAAGAAGAAGGGGAAAAAGAACGAATAACAGAAGCTAAATTTCATTATGACAAATTATTGAATTCAGTAGAGAAAAAAGAAAATTTGGAAAGTAAAGAACGGGATAATCTTTCAATCATGTCATTCCCATCAAAAACAAGTGAATATGATATTGAAAATTCTTATTGTTCAATCAGTAAGAAGGACGGTGGTCAAGAAAATTTATCGTCAGATTATTGTGTTTCGGAATTTTCTAGTTCATTAACTAATTTTGAAGAGAAATTAAATGATGAATGTGTAATAATGCGAAGAGATAAATCTATCTCACACAATTCTCCTTTTCAAGAACCATTAGCATTATATAATTCTCCTTCCTGGTTAATAATTTTGTAATAAATTTATTTATTTTATGATTATAGTTCGTGGGATGAAGAAGAAGTGGATCTTGAGACCGGAGTTTCTCCTTTGAAAATAAGATCGGGGAATTTTTATTTGGAAAAAGTATTCCAAATGAGATATAAGGATGACAATGAATCGAAGTATAATAATGATAATATTAATGTTGAGAATGACTCTTCAAATAACCAATTTATGAGATATGATAAATCATCATCTTCAATATTAAATAATGTTGAGGATGGTCAATCACAAAACAATTGGAAAGAAGATTTGATTGGAAATAGAAAGGATGAATCGTCTCACTTATTTGGCGAGAACAACATTCCAAATTATCTTACTTGTCAAACTTCTTTGTTACGAATGAAATCAAATTCAAATAAACTTGTAAAAACTGCATTTAAATCCTCTGTTGAAGATATTGCATCTTTATTCTTCAAACCAGAATGGATTGAATCAGAATCGAAGAAATTGGAAGTTTCTAATCTTTTAACACTTCCTTCTGAAGAATCATATATTTTTCCATCGTCCGAATTCAATGAAGTTTCATTATCAAATTCATCGAACAATAATTTTGAAACTGCTCAGATTGGAGAAAATTATCATAATGAATATTTGAAAAAAAAAGTAATTACTTCTATTCCAAATGAACAGATTCCAGAAGAATTATCCTTTCAATCTTGTTCACCGGAGAAATCTGAAGACACAATATCAAGAATGAGGTCCATACGAACCTCATTAACAAATTCTAAAAGTTCTCTTTCTGATACATCGTCCACAGATGGATTGTATGAAAAAATTTCAATGGTATCTGTTCCACCGAAATCACCAAATGCACATTCACATCAAATATCAGAAACTTGTCAAGAAATTATTGCCGAACATGATGATGAATTGGAAACATTGTTAACTCCATTAGATAGACGTTATTCTATTGATGATAATCTGAGGTCTATGTCTATCTATAATAATTTCTTTCAACAAAATTCAAATAAATCACCAATTGACAAATCGGAAAAAAATGAGAACTTTTTATATTTCGATATTTCACCGAGCATTGGTGGTGAAAAACAACCGGATGAATCCTTCTTTAATAGTCGTCAAATCAATTCTTATTTATCATCTTCCAACATAATTCGATCACCTGAAGTTGAATCAAAATTTTCTAATTCGTTAGATAATGTCGAAATTAATTCCGAATTAGACCAAAAATTAACTTCTCGGTCAATTAGAGCATTGGATTCTTTAAAGGGTAATAAGACTAACGATAATTTTATTCCAAATCTTGATACATCAAATGATAAATGGGAAAATTTCTCCATTTCAACAAAAGAATCAGCTAAAATGTCTTCTCATGCAAAAAACATTTCTGAAGATCATAATCTCCCCGGAATATATGCATTAAATAGTCCACCAGATGGACATTATCAATTTGGTCATATTGGCAAATCTTCCATACTTCATGATTCATCAGATAATCAATATCATTCCATGAATTTTGTTAAAGGTGGTGAACATTTAACGACAATTCAACAGAAATTCTATTCCGTCACATCATTGTCACCGTCAAAAATAAAAATTAGAACTCCATCTTCCAACGAATTGAAATTACCTTCTGTTTCTCTGAATAATATTTATGTCTCAAAAATTTCTTCTGATTCTACTTCAATAAAAGAATATCAGACTGCTAACTATAACAGTAATAAGAATATTAATACAATGGATAACGAAAATGAAATATATACAGATATTTCTTCTCCTTTATTTAATGATGTCGTTTCTCCAATAAATACGAATGAGAAATTTTTCGATCTTGATATTGTGACAATTGAAGAAATTGAAACCAATCCTTCACCAAGTCAATCGAATCAAATTAACGATAAAATAGGAAATAGTGAATTATCAATTGACAATCAAGAAACGAAAGAACCGATAATGGAATTTATTGATAATTCTGAAAAGATATCTGAAAATGAATCTACTTCCCCAATTTCATCAAACGGTTTAGAGATAATTCAAGAAATTATTCCATCGAATCATTCGAGTTCATTATCATTATCATATAACGAACCGTTGACAACTTCGCTCAATAGTCATATGACAGAAAATTGTTCGGAAGAACAATATAAAACAATAGAAAATTTCAGTTCTGAACTGATAGATAAGAAACTGGAAGCGCAACGAAAATTGAGCGGTTCATATTATAATTTATCTGAATCGAATTATACCATCAAAACAACTTCTGATTTTTCAGATAATTATCCAACGAACGCCCATTCTCGACACACAAATGTTGACCAACATTTGTGGAACCTGATTTGTGAAGGAAATCCTTATGGTTCTTTTCCAGTTAATCTCACTGACAGTTCAGACGATTTTCAGGAAAATGAATCCCGTAAACCGACGCTCGTAAATCGATTTGGTATTATATCTCAAAATATAAAATTAAGGTGTGACGAAATGAAAAAGTCAATCAAGAAGAGATTACCCAAATTTTATAAGAAAGATAAATCTAAGAATAAGAAAAAAAATGAAAAACATTTGTCTTCGAATAATGATATTTCATTTAGTTGGAATCTAAGTGACCATCATCACCAATCATCTAATCTTATTACTGATCACAAAGAAGTAAAAATATATTATCCCATATTAAAAAATGAAATATCAAATGACAAGATATCGATGAAATTTAATAATGTTATCGATGAAATGGTAAAAGAAGATGACATTAGAAATGTATCAGATAAATTATCGGAGAACATCAGATATCCTTTAAAGACATCTAAGTCAATTTATGCGACTTATGATTTGTTAAAATGGCACGACGAGTTACTTCCAGCTACTTATTTGTATCCATTGATAACGTTATGTAAAAAATTTGAAGATTACGAAACGGATAACGATAACTATATTCATATATATAAATTTAAAGATTTATTGAAAAGATTCGTGGTGAATTCTATGAAACTTAATTTTGAAACTCTCGAATGTCTTACTGAAGGTGAATGTGCATCATCAAAAGTTGATGATAGAAATGGAAGTATATTAACTTTCGAGTTGTTGGAAAAATACCATGGAGAATATAAGGAAATTTCCGATGATGATTTTGACGCAATATTTCATCGGACGTTTCAGTTATTATTGAACGCAAGTCAAACTTACATACATCGTGATTGTATGGAAGTGTTCGTGAAGAGAGCAAGTAAATTGTTAGAAAATAGGTTGGTAAAATATACAAATAAGTTTATGAAAGATGGATTAATAACACTTGAAGCAGTTATAAATATTTTGATCCATTGTAATGAGACAACCGAAATGGCAATCAAATTTATCTTACCATTTGCAAAGTATTTACATGATCAGGACTGTGGTGGAAATGTGTTAAAAAGAGCCATACACTCTAGTACAGTATATGATGTGTATTTGTTTGGAATCTGTTGAAAAAACTAAAATATTTTTCTTATTTATTCATTTCTTTTATGTTTTTCTGAAAGAATTTCAATGATGTCTGTTAGTGTTGAGATGTCATTGTTTAAAAAATTTACAGAAAAACTTCATTTATGAAATTTTTATAAAAATCTTCTTATCCATATAACGAAATATTGGATTTCTTTGACTCTATGACAATCGCTCTTTTTTAAAATAATTTTATTCTGCTCTATTTTTGCAATGAGCGACATCAAAACATATATTCTTGAAGTGTTTTTTCTTATCTGTCTAACGATGTCCATCACGATATGTTGCACCATATATTTAGGATTAATCAACAAGAAATGACAAAAATCAACAAACTGTAAGTACGGGACATAGTTCGAACATATCATTCCAGATAATTAAGGATTTAAGCGAAATGGAGGATAAAGATCACTTACAAATTAATGTAACGCATATCGGTTTTAAAAATTATTAATATGTGTGAAAGCAATAAAATCTTATATCTTTCACTTCACTTCTTTATAAATACTAAGATTCCAACAGGGAATTCTGAACCGCTCGATCTAGTTGTTAGCTTGAACAGTTAGTTGACTATAAGGATTCTTACCATTGTTAGTCAACTAGACGTCGAATATCAAGAACAACCAGTACTAACTTATTGTCGTTTGTCACATTTGGTCTCGCGAAACGGATCCTCGAGCATTCTTTAATCCTTTCTTACTTGAATCAAACATCAACAAATCTGGAGATGGATCTTGGGAGATTAAAGAAGTTGAGGAAAAACTGTAGATGTAGCGTGACAAAACGAATACAGTCGACTGACCATCTGTTGGTTAACGAAGAATACGAGCAGTGTCGGAAACAAGTTCAAATCGTCCACGATACGTTAGAAGATATCACTAAGCACACAAATGATATACGAGACAAGCTTTCGGATGAAGAATTTGATCAAGATAAACGACAGTTAGTACGAATCAAGACGTTGTGTTTCAATATTTTAGGATTGGGACATGTGTCGGATAAGTGTAGAAGCAAGTTTTCCTGCAAATATTGCAAAAAGAAGCATCATTCCTCATTATGTTTAGGCAACATCGCTCACACGAAGAACAACGGAGCGGCTCATCTAAATTCGAAAACCATGACGATAAATCCAAATCAGATAGTAATTTTGCAATTAAAATGGAACGTAATATTACCTATTGTAACGCGTAACGAAAATAGTTGAGGTTCCTTCATATGATAATATAATTTTAAAATTTAATTTTAATGTTAGTATTAGTATTAAGAGACTATTGAGTTTAAATTTAAGTCAATTCAATAATTTGTAACGAGAATAATAATTAAAAATTTATTGGACCAAATTGAGACACAATAGAACAAAAAAAAATAAATCGAACGAAATTATTCGACATAAAATAAATTTTTGACCACATTATCACCACTACTATTTTATTCGTCCATCACCTCACATTTTCATTCACCGCCACATTGACCACGTCACCAGTCACCATCACATTGACCATATTATCATTTCCCACGTTGACCACATTATCATTTCCCACGTTGACCACATTATCATTTCCCAGGTTGACCACATTATCATTGACCACATTGACCAAATTATAATTGACCACATTTACCACCTTATCAGCACTACTTTTTTATTCATACACCACCAGATTGACCAAATTTTCGTTCACCAGCACAATCCACCACCATCACATTGACCACAATGACCACCTTATCGTTCACCACATTGACTACATCTGATGTAGTACATCATCCTTGACGACATTCACCACATTATCATTGACGACATTCACCACCTCATCGTAAACGATATTGACCACTTTATCGTTCATCACATAATCTGTTTAAAGTTGGCACATAAGATGGTGCTAATAAAGAATAGGAAGAAATAGTTCCCGAACTACATAATTCATCGACGTAACCACGAATTTGATTCTCCCACGAAAATACTTGGTTCCAACCGGGAATTTTAATAAGCCAATAAACTAGTTGCATTGTATCCCATATTTTGTTAAGATGATCGGTATTTCCATAAGAACATTGTTCTGCTAATTTCTTCGTTTTCTTAAAGAAATTGGATTCATAAAAACTGAAAATTTGGTAAATGATTGAGAGTTCAGAGAGACTTCTATTTTAAATGAAGACTGGTCACATTTTCCCGATTTTGTGATATTATTGAGGTGTCCTCTCAAAAATTCTCCACAGTCCACCCATTATTTGGTTGTTTTTGTTTGAACTAAAGCGGCAATATAAGGAACTTCTGCGATTGATTTTGAATTCCTTTCGACAAAAATTTCGAACAAGATTGCCACCCTAATTTGCCCCAAGATTTCCACTCAAATCTGCTACAATATTTCCACACAAATAATCATCTAAATTCCAACCAATATTTCACTCAAAACTACCACCATTTGATTTTGATTTTCTAATTTCAGCTCTTTTCTTTATAACATTAAAGTGAACAAGATCGATTTTCCGTTGTTAGCGATCACGAAACTGTGGATGATAAATTTAACAAAAACATTTTTCCGGAAAGTAACTAGAAGCAATGAACATTTCATCCATATATTCCCAATTAACTTTATTATCCTCGAAAATTTTTTGCAGTTCACAGTATCTCCGATTTAATTCCATTTGTTTTAAGTGAAGAAGATTCTCAGATGAAGAATTCATGTCGAAGTTATTTTCATTAAATGGACAATCACTTTCTAATTGACTTTGATTATGAAAACGATATTTTTGACTAGCAAAAGGTAATCTCTTATCATATGTTTTTAATTTATCCAGTTTTATTTCTTCGCTTGAAATATCATCATTGATGTTATCGTCTTCTAAAAGATAATTTACTACTTCATTTATTTCATCTTTTCCATCATTAATATTTGTTTCCTGACTATTCGACTTTTCTTTTTCATTAATTTCAATTGCTTCAGTGAATTTTAACTTTCTGCTTTCGAAATTGGAATTAATTTCTTCACCTTTACTTTCAAATTGAATCTCAGAATAAACATATTTTTGAAGTATTTTATTACTAATTTTCCCACGTATTAAATTATTGTCTATATTTGCTCTTCGGTCACCGATAAGTGTATAATCTCCATAAAAACAACTTTTTTCGTCATTTTCTATTTCATTTTCTAACGATAAATTTAAATTGTCCAATGATCTATTGCTTTCTTCCTTATCCATTTGATCTAATAAATCGTCATTGTGATTGAAATAATCACAATCATCAATAGTTTCTGGAATAGATTCTATTTCATATGAATCGATATTGATGAAATCTAATGATTTTGCATTATGTTTAATGGTCTCCTTAAAAGCATAAGACTTTTTTGGAGAATTTTCAATATGTTTCGGTTGAAGTGTTTTCCAGTTTTCTTCAGTTAAAGATAATAATTGTTTCTTTGTTGATTCAAATTTCATTTGTGGACTAACAAGTGGGGCCATTTTTTTCTTTTTTTGTTTACGATCTAATTTTAACAATTCTATATAATCGATGTCATGTAGTTTTGAAAGTTTCACTAATTCGATTGTTCTTTCATCATTTTCATTGATTTTTTCTGATTTGGTAGACAACACACATCCTTTCTTCAAATTTGTATCAGACGATAATGATGATTTATTCTTGAGAAAAAATGATTTTATTCTTCCCGTTTTCTCTAAATTTCCTTCCTTCGTTAGTCTTTTATGCAATTGTTTTTTAACAAAATGAAACAGATTTTTTTTCTTATTTTTCACTTTATCTTTCCTGGAAAAATAGCTCTTAATTTTTCCAGGTTTTTTAGTAGAACTTACGACACGGTCTAATTTGTTTTTAATACAACTTTTCCCATTTTGATAAGAAGATGAAACTTGT
>JALJEE010001424.1:0-18803 GCA_023231475.1 Seison nebaliae | reverse complement strand
AAAACCCTCTAGAGAAAAAGCCTCTAGAGGGAAAGCCCTACAAAATTTGTTACGTATACGATCGAGAGAGGATTACGAAAAAGAGAGTATATCGATTAGCGAACCTAAGAAGATAGTAGAAGAAGCGAGACGAATTGGTTGGATGCTTTATAAATCTTCAAAAGTATCTGATTACTTTAAGTTTTTACTGAACAATATCTAATATTTTTCCATCAGAATTTCCAGAAGAATAAGTACAATTATGAGTACATCCTTATTTTCTTCAAACTGCGGGATATTCGTTGATGTGAAAGTTTTGATAAAAATCCCTTAAGTTTGAAAGGGTTGTTTAGGTGAATAAGAAATAATGGTAGATTGTGGTTGTTAAGAAATTTAGGAATTCCATAAACTGAATTGAGAAACGAAATAATGTGTTACTGAAAAAACTACGATAAGTTCTTTATGGCACTTTACTTACACTATATCCAGTTCAACCAATGGAACTAGGATTCCATATAATAGCAGAAACTACTTAGAGAAAATTGAAAATAATATACTTTGAACGATAGTACGACTCTCTAACTCAATGAGCTTATTTACCGTTCTTCATTTTATATCGGAATTCTATTTCAATTCACATCTTATTCATTGAAAGAAAATTTATAATATTAAATTGAAGTGTTCTTTATTTGGCAATAAGTGGTTTGAAGAGAGAATTTATAAAAAACGAGACGACGATAATGAGAAATATATCAAGACAATGACAAATCAAGTTGTCTTTAGGATTAGAAGTCGGAAGGAAAGACATACGATGATTCTACATCTGATGCTCCCACAAGTTGTCATGTTCCGCTGCATATTTGTCATAATATTCCATCTGAAACTGAAGAACAATTGATTTCGAATAAGTTTAGTTTTAATTATTTCTAAAAATATTTCAAAAATAAATCTAACAAAAACATTTGAAAAAATGACATCTAAATTCATCAATTATAGCTAAAGAAATTTTTTGTTGTCAATTTTAATTTGGATAAAACAAATATCCTTCTCAATTAAATTTAAAAAAAGAAATTGTTTTAAAGTAAATAATAAAGTGAATTTCTGCATAATAAATATACCCTAATTGTACCTATTAATAACCTATTAATAAGCCTCACCTAATTTCCAGGAATACCCAATTTGTTCATAGCTGCACAAGCGTATTCCATACTAGGAGCGCGATCTAAATTGTACAACTTACCGACCACAAGACTTGGTAGCATCTTCATTGCCTTCAAAAGAAATAAAAGGATTAAAAATCGTCAAATAATTGTTACGAACTACCATAGTATGGACTACAATAGGATCGTCGGGTAGACGGCTACGTATTCTGCTACACATACCAATCAATTGATTAACATCGACCATTCTTGAGCAGTTCTAATTGTGATAAACAGAATTAGATGAACGAATAACTGCAACAAACAACTGAAATGCAGAAGATTGTAATAAGAAAGATGCTTAATAATTTCATTTTTTTCTCAATAGAAGGATAATAAAATTTAAAAGAAATTTAAATCTATTTATACTAAATATTATCAGTAATATTTTATGTTAATCCATCATCATTAATGAATTATTTATTGATAAGTAAGAAATATGTTAATATTGTACCGTTGGGGTTAGTCAATCGAATTATTCAAATTTTATAGTTGCAACAGATGATCATATTTTAGGAAAAATGAATATTTCATCAATTTCTCGAAAAAGTTTAACTTTCACAAATTGAATAAATCATCAAAATAATTCTCTTATTATTAATGTTAAAAATTTTAGTTGATGTCATTTGATCCATTACCTTTTATCATAATTAATCCTTCAGACACAGAAGAAGGAAAATTATTGATTAGATAAAACGATCAGTACAACCATTTTATGTTTCTTTCTTAAATTTATTTAAGGAACTAGAAACTATCAATATGGATGATCTGTAAGGAGCTATATTAGATAAATAGACAATTAGGTCCTAGTAGAACTCTTTAATATTCCAACACCCCTCTTACTTCTTCCACTGTCTTTTTATGCTCGATATTCGAATCCTCTCCTCATTCGCTCTATTATATTGTACGCATTCGAACTATATATTGCAGAGAAGTATTTTATTACTCAACATTATAAAATTATATAATTAGATGAAAATTATAACCTATTTTATAAAATTTTAAAAGTGTATGAACACGTTAAGTTTCTACGGTACCTTTTGGGAAAAATATGTTTAATTCTTTTACAACCCTCATTTTTTCAAATTGGCGGAATATTTGGTGATGTGAAACATCAAAGTGTTGATAGACACCTCTTAAGTTTAAAACGGTTGTTTAAGTCACATTTACAAGAAAAACTGAAAAATTGTATTCCAAATCGTTTCAAAGAAAACGGTACTGTCAACCACACAGAGTATATGATAAATGAGGAAAATTAATTTGAGCGAAATTTGAAATTTATTCTATTCGATATCAATTTCAATCTGTTGTGTCATCGACTTGATCGTATTCTTCAAATTGAAACGTTTCTCACAATAATTCTGGAATTCCAATGACTTCTTCTCAAAACTTTCGAAGAATTTTAAGATTAATTCCTTTTCAAAAAATTAAGTAAATAAAATTGTCGTTAAAAGCCAAACTTTAATTTTTGATTTCTTATTCATCGACTCATATAAAATGATCAGTAGAACATTAATAAGACTCAAACGTCGTTGTAAGAGTTTAATATATGATTCAGATAAATTAGGCGAAAGTAAGAAACATTCTATAAAGAAAATTCGGACATCTTCATTCTGGTATGAAAAAATTAAAGTAAGAAATGTTTGAAGAAAACTAACGGAATTAAGGGAAGGAAGTGAATGAATGAATTGTGAGAATAAACCGAAAGAACTTATCATAGTTGTTGATTGATTGACGAAACATCGATTAAGAATTTGATGGACGTTCGTAGGTTGTTCATCAGTGTCACTCGAATAACTGGCGATAATTCGAAAAAAATGACCAATCGCTAAAATGAGCCACTTGTCGATCCAAAATAATTTTGCGGGAAACTGTTTTCTATCCAAAGGAATCATTTTCTTTTTTTTGTTCCGAACAATCTGATAATGATTAAAAGTGGCACCAAAACGAAACATATCCATTAAAAAATAAATATTCAAATTTTCCCGTTCTCATATGGTATATGTCACAAATGTTTAAATTGTAAAGTGAACACATTCGAATTCTTGTAATTCGACATAGCGAAAGAAGTGCACTCCTATGGAAAGACCAGATTGAAGGGAGAAAAACAACCCAAAGGATTCTCACGAAGGACCGAAACGAGCGGTGGGAGCATAGAAAAATGGTCTCTAGACAGTATAAAGGTAGCACAAGGCTCCTGAAAAGGGATAGACGGATCTTTATAGGGATAAATTTGGATTTGGGAGAGAAAGAAAAAAAAGCCCTACAAACTTTGTTACGTATACGATTGAGAGAGGATGACGAAAAAGAGCGTATATCGATTAGCGAACCTAAGAAGATAGTAGAATAAGCGAGAGGAATGTTAGAGAACGAACGATTACCAGTTGGGAGCAACCAGCATTTCGATTCGTTAATAGCAATCCCTCTTTAAGCAAGAAGACGAGATGTACATAGATAGGATTTCTTCAAATCACGAAGGGAACGATGTATGATCACGAAATCGTCAGCGACATGCGGAAAAAAGAAATCACCAATGGCGATTCTATTACTTTCGTTGAGTTCGCGGAGGACGCCGTCGATAGCCAAACCAAATAACCAAGGACCTAGGATAGTACCTTGACGGACTCCTGACTTAATTTGGAAACGGGTACTAGAGCAATCCATATTCATAACACGATTAGTCGTGCACAATACAACTCTATTTGCGTATTAACTGGATGGCTTAGGCTTCGTTTGTAGTCTTTAATCTGGAATCATTATTCCAGATAAACTATTATGCCTATTATAATTATGCATAAAGTGACAGATATATTATGCCTTAAATTTAAAAACCATTGAAAAACTAACTGTAAGTCAACAACTGTCCTAATTATGAGTTAATAACTATCCTCTGGAGAATTCTTATGTACGGTTACTATCTTTCCAATTCAATTTTCAGTCTGTTTTGAGGTTGAGAACTGTCCGAAATTGAGAAAAAAAGGTGAGAACTGTTCTTTTATGGGGTTGAGAACTGTCCTCTGCAAAATTTTTATATAGGGTTACGATCTGTACGATGGATTTTACGGAGAAAGAACGATATCCAACTATTTTTAAATCTAACGTAAGAGAGATGTATTAAGTTTTTGTATTTTTTTTAAATTTTGTATTTGAATATTTTGATTATTTTATTTTTTAGGTTATTTACGTAGTCATCAATTGGTGGTGACCTGTTGGAAGACTACTGAATTTTGGTCACATTGTAATGGGATTATAAGGAAAGGAATGAAGATAATTGTTATCGTTAATTTTAAGTTATATTATAAGTTAATTTTATTTTTGTTTTAGCGATGGTACGTGGTTTTATGACGGAATATCGACAGAAGAACGATCCGGACCTGATTTGGATAGTAAAACCATTGACAGTCAAATGACTGTTTGTTCTGGTTATTCAACTTAAATAATTGGAAAAGAAAGAACAACAGGTATCCTGATGTTCAACCTGTCGGATGGAAGACTTGAAAGAATGAAACGGATGAAGATTATATTCAAATGAAATGGAAGAAATAGATACACCAAATTGGTACCTGGGCAGTTCTCAACCTTTCGGTTTTCCTTCAAAAAATGACAGTTCTCAACCATGTAAATATTAATTTGGACTGTTTTCAAACTTTTAAATACTTTTATGGACATATATCAACCTTAAACTTCCATTTCGGACAGATCTCAACCTCATAAACACTTTTTGGAACAAAAATCTATATGGAGACAATGGAACTAACTGTAAGATAAATGTTTTACATTGTCAGACGGTTATCTTACAAGGGAAGTATGTGGATTAAAAATTTATTTTTTGCTAAAATTTTGCACAGTATTAGGTAAATTTTACTAGGTAAGGTCATTGTGATCATTAATTTAATAATTATATTTAGCGTAATGTTATGGGCTAAGCCTGTGCACGTCTTCCTTAACAACCAAACATTTACGAACTTTGGTCAGACGGATTTTATATTAGGCCGAATGTCTCGGACAAAGATTCTATTAAAAATGTAAAGACTGATGTTCCTCGGTGATTTCTAGTAGTAAAAATAGAATTATATTTGTTTACGAATATTCTTTGACCGCGGTATCCTTACCTTACATCATAAAAGTGAAAATGTTAATTTCCATTGCGGGTGAATCTTTCTGTTAAATTTTGTCTCATATTCTCACCAAACAGTATGATATTTTAATAGTCATGGTGACGGAAAAATATTTATGATGTCCGTAATAAATATCGAAAAGTTTTTAACAAATGCAAACCGGACATTTTAATCAAATAATCGATGATATTGTCCAATATTTTTCCCATAAAATAAAAAAATCGGAGTTTTTTAAAATCAAAACAAAAGAAAAAAGAACAGAAACAGAAAAACAAAAAGAAAGAGCAGAAAATAAATTATGAAAATCAATATTTACAATCGATAGAAAATCAACGTGTAATTCATAATAATATGTTTCTATTAAAGAGCAAGAGCAGTATTGTTCTATAATATAGAACAATATATAGAATCTATATAGTACATTAGTAATCGATAATTCAGTTTTCTGTTTTATGATTGAAATAAAATAACAGAATTCAGTAAATTCCAGCAATTTGTTTCATTTAGGTGGAAGATTTCATTTCTAAAAAGGTTACTAGCAATATTTTTAGTAAGTGTCTTAATTCATATTCAACTCATTTCGCTGCATGAGGTATTAATAAAAAGAAGTAGTAGTATATGAGTTAACTATGAATTAAGCCGCAATTTGGTGGAATCCGAATTCAGCACAATTTCGAAGCAGGATTTTTTATTTTATTTATTTATTTGTTGATATAAATTGATATAAACGATGAAAAATCCGATGGAATCAGAATAAATCGGAAATTAAAAAACGAAAATTTCGGTCACCATCGACCTAAATCAAACAATGTAGCTGCGTAAGAAGTATTTGAGTAATGGATTGTTTATGTCAAGATAGAGTGGGAATGAAAGTAATTAGTATTTGAAATATAAGAAAAGTGAGAGTTGGTTTCAGAAGTTTTATCGAATGTAACTTTGATAGTTGGAAATATAAGTACACCAACCGTATCGTAAATCAGTTATTTATGAAAACAGCAAACTATCCTCCTGATTAGGCCGCCACAAAAATTAGATTCTGATTAGAATAGAATATTATTATTTACTGAAATCCCCGACAGCATAAATTAAATTTAAAAAATTTCTGTCATCATTAATGGTGTAACTCCGTCAGAGAATCCCGAGCAATCGTCAAAGATGTGGTTGGTTTGTATGAGAATATAAAATGTTTGAATGTTAAATTTGACCCGAGATTTTGGGGCAAGATGAGACAAAGGGGCAAAATGAGATACTTTGTAGTTCTAATAATCTAATATATTATTTTTTTAACTAAACTAATTTCTAATGATGCGAAATGAGTTGATTATGAGTTAAGACACTTACTACAGATTCTATATAACATAATATCATTATAGAACACAATTAACAATAATGATTTCTCATTTCATTCCATTGTTATTTCTAATTGGCAACGTTTGGGGAACGAATACCGTTCGGTATCATCTGCAATACTCAAATATGTGGAATTATAAATGCATTAATAAAAGCATCGCGTTATCTGCATTGAAATGTTCATTAAACCAAAATTGTGTTGGGTTCAAATTCCTTGAAGAAGATGACAGAAATTTGAGTGTTAAATTTCTTTTTCAAAATACAACTTTCGTGATTGAATTGAAACAATTTCTGGACCGCAACAACTCCAAATCAATTTTTGTGCGAAGTGACATCGTCGAAATATTTCCAAAATTTCTTAAGTGGGATGGAGGAAAAATTGTCTCGAAGTATGAAAATGTTACATTAAAAGATGGACATAAGGAAACGTTTGCCAAATATTCCAAACCTCTGAATTATTCATTCAATGAATACGAAAAAGGTTTTTATATAGACAAGAACAATTATTTCAACGGATTAATAAAACTCTCCGAATTAACATACAACTATCCTGCATCATTAATGATTATTGTTTACGACGGAACTGATACCATAAAATATGATGTCTTGAAGTTCAATTCTTATGTCAAAGCCGAAAATAATTATAAACTCGATACTACTGGTTACTATGTAAAAAATTCTAGATTAAATCTATCACCATCGAGTATGGCAAAATTGAATGCCGAATTCGGTGCATTCGATACTAGTACCAATGCAGCTACATTTGGTTTTGGTTTTTGGTTTGGAGAAGGAGAAGAATCAAATCGAATCACCCGAATGAACCAAAAATTTATTAGACATGCTTATACCAAGACAGAACATTATGAGATTACCATCGACTTTGTTAACCAATATACGTTCCAAGGCAAAAAAATAATATATTAATATATCTATTAATGAAAGAATAACGTTTTAATTTTTAATATAATTATTATCTCTTTGATTTTTGAAGCTGAAAATTTTCATCTCCAGTAACTTAAACAAAAAACTGAAAAGTTTATTGAATCCATGTGACAGAGAGTATATAAAGATATGACATTGTTTAATTACAAATAATATTTGGAATGGCAAAACTTCGGTTACTTTGCAAAAGGCTCTCTTTAGTGTCAATCGAACAACATGGATAAAATAATATATAAGATGAGGATGAACGTGATCCAAAGAGATTATTTCTAATAAATAAAATTTATTATTATATACTAAACTTCCATATTAAGTTATCCATTTTTCCCATATTCTTTTTTTTTTTATTCATAGCGAATCCGCGCGAGTTAGATTAAAAAGAAAAAAAGATAATTGCTTAAAGGAGTTTTTTGAAATTAGATTCCTGCCCGTCGCAATAAGATGTTTGAGTGCTTCAGGGACATGGTAAGAAATATCGAAAAATATCGTTAGATTTTTCACAAATATCTTTTACAATATTTTCGTCGAAAAATGAAGAAAAATATGATAGATGACTATCATTTTTTAAGTTTCGTAGCATTTTTCCTAGTCGTTCAAATTGAATATAAATAAAAGCAGAACCAATAGTTTAAAAAGTATACTAAGTGATGCAAATGTTTATTTTAGAGGTTAAATAACTTTTGTTCATTATTAATTAATTTTTTTTTAGAATTATTTTTATGTGTATGTTATACAGCGACTGGACAAGAATGTCTTTATCCGGCTGCAAAGAGTTAAAGAACCTGAATAGGACTTTCTTATGATATGCATTCTTATCAAGATATTGTAATCATTCTGGATCCCACAAGTTGCGAGTACTTAATACTTTCACTATTACGTAACTGTACAAAATATTATCAAATATGGAGAAATTGTAAAAATTAATAGAAATTTGAAGTTTATAATAATCAATGAATCGTATGAAATGTGGTTGTTCACTTTTAATCGCAATTTCTTTAAATTTGGTTGTAATTATCACTAAACACTTAAAACACAGTTAATGTCAGTTGAAAGAGTGATTGAATTTTTTATAACAGTTAATCTTTATATTGTTAATAGATTATCTTTCTGAATGGAATTATAGTACAAGAAATTGATTGAGAAACCATCAAAATTAAAATAATGTTGTAAAAGTATAAAATATTTATAATTTATATAGTAGAAGTATATAGTAGTTATAATTATATAGTTATCGGACTTTTAAGGGTGAACATGAACTTGATTTTGAAAATCGAAATATTGAACGATCTAATAAGTTTGTGGGAAAAAGAGAATACTCAAGTGCTCACGCACACAACTACTAGATGAACGATGAAGTTATCTGAGACTTATCAATCCGAAGAACTATCCATAAAATTGGAGTAGAAATGCCTTATCTTATAAAAAAAGGGAGTACTTTCTTTAAAAGGAGTAGAAGTGTTCATCGAAGTGAAAAGGAGGAGTAGAACTGTCCAAAGGAGTTTTAAGAAACGAGTAGAACTGCCATTTTTGCATAGTAACTCAAAATGAGTAGAACTGTCCGGCTACCGAAAGAGAACCAAGCGAGCTAGAAAATGAAGGTAACAATCCCTAACACCAATGTTCCCGTCATGATATCATATCGTCGATATGGTAGACCAAATTAATGAAGTAGAAAATCAAAGTCTTCGTTGGATTAGCAGATTTAGAAAGAGAAGTTTTACCGAAGATTGCTTTGTATAATTCAAGGGGAAATTGGGCCGAATTCGTCAAAGACAATTAGATGAAGACAACATCTGTCTGAATGCTTTAAGTTTCAATCGTATCAGAAATGTCTTCAAAATATGATGGTTTAAATGACGGTTCTTATTCATAATGGATTCAAATACTGTTAAAAGGAAATTAAACTTTTATCAAATGTTATTATCAATATTATTTTGTTTCAATTAGCAATTGGTAAAAAATGAAAGAGAAAGAAACAGCAGAATTATGTTTGACCAGAAATGTTTACAATCGTAATTCATAATGAAGGGGTTAAAGATCGTTGAGAGATTTTCTCTAATCAGTGATCGAACTGCTCGTGTAAATACTTTTCTCTCTTTCGCAAGTTCATTAAAACTTTCGGATGTATTCGATTGTCGGTGATTCCCATTCGAAATTTTCACTTTTTCCTTGAGATGTCGAATAGCATTAAAATTATAGCATCTATAATATAGATGTTCCTTTTTGTTCGATTTTCACATCGCAAAATCGGTTATACTCGAAATCGCAACCTTATTTCTCAAAAAATTAATAAATGAAGTTTGTCAAACATCCAGGGAAAATGAATTAATTAAACCTAATCTTCAATAACCGATGAAAAAAGTAACTTAAATAAGGCACCGAACCAATTTTCACAACTTACTAGATCATTCCAATTGTTCTTCTCCCAGACAATAATACTAAACAGTAAGAATAAACAAATCGCCGCGTTGAGAGAAAAATTGCTGATCTCTAGAGTTCAAAGCCAAAAAGAACGTATAGACAAGAGAGAAGTGCTTTATGAATACGTGTCATCGTACTTTAGCGACACGTGTCGCTCTCTTTTTCTTATACGTAGTGTATAATATATATAAATAAAACGTTTATAGTTTTTTGTGCGCGCACTTAAAAACCGTTAATATAATACTTATATCTAACAATATACTAATTCTAATATAATGTAAATACTAATTCAATATACAGTTGTTTCTTTAATAAAATTATATTTCATTTTTATTTGAATTCGTATCAAATTTCAACCTTTCGAAACAGTTAGTTTTTGCTCAGAATCATTTTTATCAGTAATATCGTATATTACAATTTTCAACCTTATGTTTAAACTTTAGAAACAGCTACATAACAATTTGTACTCTATATTATATAATATAGAGTTTACTATAACATATGTTTACTATCGATTCAATTTTCCAATTTCTAATTCTTCATATTATAATAGAAAGACATGCTTCTATTTTATTATTCTTAGAAATTTTCGTATTTCATACTATTAGGAATCATATTAGCCTTATTATAAATCAGAAAAAAATCGATTTAAACATGAAACAAACAATTGAAGAAAGAGTAGCGCATTTAACTTATACTGCAAATCATTTTCGAGATGCTACGTTAATTGTATCAAACAAAGATGGTGATGGTGAAGTTTCCCACAAAATCAAAATCCCTTTGGTTTTAATTCATAAGAAAGATAAAGGTTTCCCATCAGTTCATAAAATGAAATGAGAATAATTATGTTGTAGAATCGCAAGCCAATGCGAACTATAATGCAAGTGCACAAAATGGAGGGGAAATCGGAGGAGATTCATCGAATGAAACAAACGAATTGAGATTCGCTGACGTGGCACAAATGTATTTCGAAGATGTACCAAAAGTGAAAAAACTTCGAAAAGAAGCAATTGTTAAACTTCTTTAGAACAATCTCTTATACTTTGTTTTGAAGGTATTAACATGTGTTCGATTGAAGGACGAAGAAGGAGATGGAGATGAAACAAACAGTCAAAACAGTGACACTCACATTGATACTGAAAGTAGAAATGAGACGAATAGTCAAAAAGGTGTCATGGTTGATGTGGTTGATGAGGGAAAAAATAGTTGTGATGATGGAGAAAAAAGTGATGGAGATGATGATGAAAAAAGTAATGATGATGAAACGACTGATGGTAGGGAGAACGAACAGGAAAATGACATATGTGATTATGACAACAAACCAGCCGCAAATACAGAATTAGTTTAAATTATATTTAATTACAGTTACAATTTAATTTATCCAAATTTTTTTCTAGTCAAACCCGGAGACAGTAATTTCTTTAACTTTCAAGAGTAGTAGTGACTCACCGACACCTTTGGATAAAAGTTTTGGGATAAAGGCTATCCCTACTAAATACAAGAAAACGGATGACCTTAGTAATTATATACCAAAATCAGGGATGGCAAAAATTATAGAACAAAAATTAAATGTAAATCGAGTTGAAAAAGAAAGTTCTGAGTCTGAAGAATCAGAAAATCAGAGTATAATTTTCCTTTCCGATAAATCGTCTAGTACTGATGACGAAGAGGATGATCAAATTTCAAATAGTTCGTCACACCAAACTGATAAGAGATTAATGGTTAGGAAGCATTTAAATGACTATTCGGACAATGAGGAAACTCGAGTAAGACGACATGAATCTGGTACTGAAGTTACATGTGATTTTAAAATAGTTAAACGTAAAAATTACCATTATACACAAGAAAAAGAAACTGATAATGAAATTAAGGTCAATCCTTATGAAGAAATTGAGGGTGTCGGTGGATTTGATGGCCGAACTCAAACGACGTCGAAAACGGATGATTCGGATGAAGATGCCGAAACATTGCCAACGGTTATTGATAGTCAAGTCGAATCGCATAAATCGAATATTAAACTGCCTATTCAATCTACGCATCGTTATAATTCTTCTTCGGCTTATCCACGACAATTCACTCTCAGTCCAAATGAGTCTCTAGAAGAAGAAACTTCCGTTTCTCTTTCATCATTTAAATCTGATGAGATGACTGATGAAGCAATCGAAAAATTAGATTCGGATTTCGAAGATATAAAAAATCAATCACAAACTTTTCCACATATTGGTGCCTTAGTTCAAACAATGGCAGCCAAAGAATGGGTAAACTGTGGAGAATTTTTGAGAGGACACCTCAATCATATCACTAACATAGGAAAAATGTGGCCTGTGTTCATTGAGAATAAAGGTATCTCTGAACTCTCAATTATCTACCAAATGTTCAGTATTTATGAATCCAAATTCTTTAAGAAAACGAAAAAATTAGCTGAACATTGCTCAGCTGGAAATACTGATATCCATAACAAAAAGTCCGATACGATGAAATTAGTTTATAAACTTACTAGAATGCCGGGTTGGATTCAATTATGTTCTTGGGAGAATCAAATTCGTGGATATATTGATGAATTATGCAGTTCGGGAAGTATTTCTTCCCATTCTTCATTAGGACCGTCTTATGTACGAATCTTTAACAGGAGACAAGATTAGTCAATAATTATTATTATTATTATTTTTTTATTATTATTATTATTATTATTATTATTTATTGTTCAAATTCCCGCCGGGATAAAGAAGAAAAAAGACAAATTGCCACAAAACGAGATTATAACAATACAAATTAATTTTACATCGAATAATTTCGTTCGTTTTCGTTAATTTGTTTCGTTCTATAACAATTATTTACAAACTATTTATGTTTAATGAATTTTTAATATCACTCTTGTGACAAATTTATGAGTTAATTTGAGGTTAAACTAAATATTCTTCCTATACTTTATTACATACAAAATTTATCCTTAAATTATATTTCAAAATTTCATTCATCGAGATAAATCGTGCATATCAGATTTCATCGAACTCCTGAATTGACCGTTTTCGTAAAATTCTCTATGAATTAAGTAATCGACCACACATTGCTTTTACTATTATAAGTCAAATTTATTTCCTAACTTCCTTGCCTATTTGTTGGAATATCAAATTATCTCTCATTATTAACGAAATTTCATGTAGTAAGTCTTCATTTGATATTGTGGTTCAAATGTTGTATAAAGTTCAAATGATGATGATGAAGATTTAGAAGCGACTTCATCTCAATTATCTCAATCCCAACGTATATAGTTATAGAGTTTCAATACTATTCGGGTAATGGATAGTACAACCGTCGTCGATGTCAGTTAATAGACATTTGTATAACAAGAGAACATTGCGAAATGTTACTTCAAGTCTCAAATGGTATCGAAGTATCGAAAATGTTATATCTGATAGTTTTACCGAATATTTTTTCGGGAATGCTTTCAATATGAGCTATTATCATTGATGAAGAAATATAAATTCATTTGTTAGTACGAAATTCACAAGGTTTGCACAAGATGAAAATATACAAAGAAGTAGTCAAACTATTATCATTTTTTTTATTAATAATAAAATTATTTAATTTAATTATTTGAAAATCTTTCGTAGATCTAAAAATTTAAGAATCTGTTGGAGTATCGGAAAGTATATTTGGTTTTGAGAGTGAGTTTAACATATGTCGAATATCGTCAGATATATTGATATCCGACGCAACCGTCCATTCACAACCAACTGTGAAACGAACTGGTAGAGACACAGCAATATTTTCCGTAATACCAAATGAACCTAAAATTAAAAGATTCATCAATAGTCAACAACAAAAACAACGGCTGACCATCAGATAAAATAATGAGAGATTTGATTTCATTGGAGTTGCCATTCCACCAATCTTTCACTGTTCCCATCAATGCGCTGGCATGGAACATTTCATACGGTAATTCTGAAATTTCTTTAACTAAAAAGAGAAAAAGAAAATTAAAAATTTTCAAATTTCTGTACTAAACTTCGATGCTTAACATTAATCATATTATTTTCAATAACATCATTACTCTTCTCGCAAAGATGATATGTAATCGCAGTTTGATGGTTAGTGGCCCATATGGCTGATTGGTCATATTCTATAACTCGAGCTCGATAAAAGTCAATAAGATATTCTCCATGGACATCACCCCAAATAATCAAATTTGCTATTTGTGATGAATGACAATTCATTACTTTTCCGATCATCATTTTCGTCACATTTTCTACATGTCTCGATATTCCCATCAATTGTTTGACGGACAAACGGTTTAATTTTTTGGAAAATAGAGACATTTGACTAGAAAACTTTATGAAAATTAAATAAGAAAAATAAAATTTACTTTATAAGAATGGAATTGGATGACGAAATGAAAATTCCACAATCTTTGTTCACTTCCATATCTATTCGTTCCATCAGTTCGAGCATCAATTCCACTGAACAATTTCCTTCTTCTAATCCTTTCCCACAAATGACCAATATATCAGCCTCGGGTATTTCACCTTGTCCAAGCACAATCTGATCACGATCAAACACATAATCTGATGAATTACATTGAACTTCGTTAATGAAATCTCCCCATTCGTCGTCTAACGAATCGGCGAACGGTAGCAATATCGTCAATTTCATATTCGTCACATTAAAAGTGTTGGATGTTAATAGATTGAGAGTGATGGCCGTTATGAAATTATTCACCGTATTTGTTGTACTGAGAATGCAGAAGTTCAAATATTTATCTGTCGCATTTTCCAATTTCATTTCACTAATTCTTCTTTCGTCTCGGTGATACTCTTCATTATTCTCACGAGCTAATTGCAAAATTTCCGGACTTCTCAATTCCGATTCACAACCGTAATAAGCGTAAATATATTCTTGGAAATCATTCGCATTCCCTTAAAATGAAAGAGAATAATAACATTAAAGTATGAAAATGGAAATGTTTTAGATAAAATGGTAACCGATTAATAGAGGTCGTCCTCCCGAAAATACTAATTCTCTCCAAATAATGGGAGACCATTTATGATTCCATTTGTTCTTCTCATTTAGTTCATTCAGATAAGACTATGTCACATAACATCAGAATTAATATTGAAAGAAAATTAAATAACTTCCCATTTCTCATCGTCGAAAGAAACTTTACGAATTTTAAATTTAGGTAAATTCAACTGAAGATAATCTGCTAATAATTCCACTTTAGCATAATTCGGACAGTTACATTTGCCTTTTCAAAATATTCATTCAAACTTATTAATAGTTCCATTCAACTAACCTGCAATTACAAAAAGCGCCATCTCATAATCTATTACGTTTCTATGACAACATCAAATTCAAGCCAATTCTTCTAACTCGTAAAATAGAATTGTAATTACAAATGAATCAAAAATTTCAACGATCAAAACCAACATATTTCTTACCTCAAATACTGAACTCAAAATTAGTATTACAAATGGATTTTAGTTCATTAAGCACAAAGTTAAGCAAAAAGGATTCAATAAAAGTTTTATTTGTAGATAATTCACGCGTAATCAAATTGAGATACTTTGAGTAGAGATTATTCAAAAAATTCTGAATGAAAAGAAATTAAATACAAAAATATACTTACTTAATATACAATTGTTAAATGATCACAAAATTATCAGAAATGTTATTCAGAAACTTAAAATAAATGGGAATATAATGGACAAGTTGTTCTTTGTTTCCTTCGAACAATTTCAGAAGATAATTATTAAATTTTTATAAAATGACAAAAAGAAGATAAAAAAAATATGTAACGAATTAAAGTTGGAGCTGCAAAAAATTAAATTCTGACAATTCTGACTTGTGAGTTTAAATTCGGAAGAAATGGGAGTAAAGAATTTCTGGAAAATTATCGAAGGATGTAAACAACCGATTGATGGAGAGAAATTGAAGAGGAAACGAATCGCTATCGATATCAGTATCTGGTTACATGAAGCGAAACATGTTAGTGAAGTTCGACCACATATGATTTCGTTATATCATCGAATTTGCAAATTATTAATATGGCAAATCGAACCGATTTTCGTGTTCGATGGAGCTGCTCCTCGATTGAAGCGGAAGACTTTGGAGAGACGTCGTCGAAGAGAGAATGTTCTGCGACAGAAGAATGAGAGAAATAAAAGAATAAAAGAAGTTGAGAAATTATTTGAAAATTTTGAAGAAGATGATGGAGATTTAGAAGCGACTTCATCTCAATTATCTCAATCTCAACATTCTTCTCGTACTGACGAATCTCTCAGAGACGATAATGATGAATCGGATTATTTTAAAGAAAACGATCTGGAAGTGATGGCGAATAAAAATGAATCGGATTTCTCACAAAGTCAATTGAATTCATTCGTGAAATATGTTCGAGATAAATCGGAAGTTGAAAGAAAGAAAATCTCTTTCGAACATGTCGTTGATGGAGATGAATTCGTGGTAGAAACTGGAATTCATATGAATGATCATCAACTTCAATATTTTTATATGAAAAAAAAAGAAGAAGAATCGAAGACTCCCGTGGAAGATGATCACAAGATCAAAGAACAGTTACTTTCGAATGAAAATCTGATTTTTGAGAATCGAACAAGTAATCCAAGAAGGATGAAGAGAAAAATTGAAGATTTTCAAAATTATCATCAATTAAGTGAATCAGAAGATGAAATTCTTGAGAAATTGGAAGTGGAAGAGAATTGTCAAATGAAAAAGATGAAAAAAGAAGAAATTAAAATTTCAAATAATAAACTTATAAAAAAAGAAATTAAATTTTCAAATGAGAAATTGAAGAAAGAAGAAATTAAATCGGAACAATTTACAAAATCTCTGTCGTTGACCAATTGTCTGATATCTCATGAAATTGCTGACGACCAGAAAGAAATAATTAAAGAGAATTCAAATTATTTATTGAATGAGAAAAATATCGAATTATATGACAAAAACAAAAATAAAAAAAAATTTATAAAAATTAAAGAAGAAATAAAGTGTGGAAATGATATGAAATTAAACGCTAATAATCTCGAACTGACAACAATTGGAAAAAAACAGAATCGAGATAATATTGAAAATTTTAGTGATTCTAAGAAGAAAATTAATGAGAAAGATAATGCAATGGAATTGAAAGAAGAGAATGAAATTAGTAAAAAATCTAAGAAAAATGAAACAGAAGAAATTGATTCTTCAATCATTCTTATTGATGAGAAGATAAATAATAATCCGATAATAATTATTGATGATGAAAACGATGAGGGTAATTCGTTGATCATAAAAAATGATGAAAAGAAAGATGATTCAATTATAATTGTTGATGAGGATATTGAAGATAAATTTCAGAATGATGTCGATATCCTTCTCATCAATAACGAAATGAATTTAAATGAGAAAACGGATTTCGATCAATATTTAATTGATTGTAGAAAGTTCTTCTTTTCAAATTCATCGAATTTCATTCATTCTTCTATTTAAGAGAAATTTGCCAAGAATTCTTAACAAATCCTGAAAATCCTGTTATGGAAGTTGATCCATTGAAAGAAGAAATTTCAAATGATATTTCTAGAAAATATTTCGCTTCATTGTCAAATGAGAAACAATTCGATCAGATAGTGAATGATGCAAAAGAATTATTGAGTCTTTTTGGAATTCCTTTTATTTGTGCGACAAGTGAAGCAGAGGCACAATGTGCATTCCTGGAAATGGAGGGATATGTTGATGGAATTATCACCGACGATTCAGATGTCTTCCTTTTCGGTGGGAGAAACATCTATCGTAATTTCTTTCATGGTAACATATTTAGAAAGCGAAAAACGACGTTGAAAAAGAATTCTTCGAATGATAACGGTTATTATTCGATGGATAATATCGAGAAAGAATTAAGTTGATTTTAAATATCTTCTCTCAAAATATATCTCGATTATTTGAAGAGCTTCATCGTGAACATTTCATCTTTCTAGCCATCATATTGGGTTGTGATTATTGTGATGGAATATTCAATTGTGGTGTGGTGAAAGCAATGAAGATTCTCAAGCAACATAATTTTAAGGGGAATCAAAACTCGATTGAAAATCTTAAGAAATTTAAGTTTCGTTCTCGATAAAAATTTTATTTTTTAATTAAAATTTAAAAGGAATTGGGTAGAAGAAAACAAAGGAAGGAATTCTTTATCCAAATTAGAATTACCTGACAATTTTCCAAATGAAGCAGTCCACCACTTGTTCATTTCTCCTTCCATCTATCGGAACTTGCGACCGGAATCGTTAAAATCGGTAAACATTCATCAAGACCTTTTACAGAAGTGAGTTTTTCTAGAAAATTTGAATAGGTAATTTATTCACTCAACAGGTTTTGCAAAATCCATTTTCGATGGAACGAGGAAACTTTCTCCAAAAATTTCTTTCCAATAACAAAAATATTAAAAAATCAAAAAGTTCGATTAATTTTTTTTCCGAATTTTCCTTATTATCTATTCTTTAGGAGCAACAGAAAATTTCTTCATTTTTTAAAACGAAATAAATTTCAATAAATCTTATTTCATTCTATACACTGTGGGGAATTTACAAAGGAATGGTACGCGTTCGCATCCGCCGTTTGACTCCAAAAAAATCATGGAGATAGGAAAAATAAACCTAAAGAGATTTGTAAATTTTTTTATCCTTAGTCGAAGTATTACAGCCGGTTTTTGGCCTTTTTTACTCTATATGTAGATGTAGGTATGTATTTTCTATATACAATTCTGTATAAAAAATTATTAAATATATATAGAATTGTATATAAAAAA
>JALJEE010001423.1:0-12151 GCA_023231475.1 Seison nebaliae | reverse complement strand
AAGTTTGAATATTCGATAGTCTCCCTTTTATAATCGACCAATGGCGAATCTTGGTATAATCATAAGCGGAGAAGCATGATATCAACGCATGACAATGTCCTTTAACTAAACTTGCTATTGCTTAATTATCACTAATCGTCTCCAACTATCGAATGTAAACGTGAGTGAAATTGACTATATCTATGACGTTTCCGTGAGATCATAAAGTTTGAATAATTCACAATTAATAGTTAATCATGACTAATATCATCAACTATCAATTATGCAATCTAATTAAACTGTTTAATTTTCATTATTGTTGTTAATTATTTTATTTGAATCACTTTTAGTTTAGTTCTGGACATTCTCGCCAAATAAAATTGTGAAGTTTTATTAAAAGTACAGAAGAAAACATTGAGAGATAAGAGAAAATGAAATTGTCATCATAAAAATCTTTAAATGACGTCGTTAAATTTCATCATCAGATTGGAATTCTTCATCATCATTAAAAAATGGAGGGAAATCTCCTACATTGACCATTGACGGATTGGCGAATATTCCGAATTTTTCAGGACAATCGAAATATTTCTCTCCATTCAATCTAATCAATGAAAACGGTAAAAATTGTTGGAAGAATTTTAATAAAATAGGAATAAAAACTAACGTTCCATTATGACCCTGATCATTCGGCTCGTCTAATTGAATTCCAATCTTGCATTTCTTTTTGATTTTACCTATGTACAATAATAATTCATGAGAATGAGTTCTTTCGACTGATGATATCTTCACAAAAAATTCGCTTTTCAAAATTACATTTCGAAAACAGTAAAAAAATTAATAAATTTAAAGATTCCTTAAACTCTCTTCAATCACATCCTCATCATCAGGTATAATCCAGCTCTCACTATCATCAGTCCCCCTAACATTGTTATCTACACCATCAGTATTATTCACATCAACAGGAATATAATTATTATTATTATACACATCAATAGTATTACCATTATTTACATCAATATTATTGTCATCGTTAGTGGGCAAATATTCTTCGACAGACATTAAAGAACTAGTTGATTCTCTTCGATCGTTGAAAGTGGAAATGTTTGAGGTGGTTAATTGTTGATCGTTTCCATTTTCTCGTTCTTCCTCTGGTTTTATATATATGTAATATTCCCAAACCAAATATGTAAATTGTGGATAATTTTCATATAATTGAAGATCGGTATAAATCATAGCGTCACATTCATCTCTCCAAGCATTATCTATATCGGAAGTGGGATTATTGTTATTTGATCGAGTTCCAACCGGAGCAAGTGGTTGTTGTGCTTCAAATTCTTGAATTTCCTCGCAATCCAAAGTGATGACCAGACGAGAATTTTTTAGACTGTATTGAGGTAGACGAAAGAATGAATCAAGGGCTTTATAATTATCTTCTTCTTCTTTAGTATAATAATATCCAGAGCCCATACGGAATGACTGAAGAATGTGATCGAAATCCTCATAGGTAGTGGCTGGAAATCCTTCAATTTGTCCTTTTAACAAATAATCCAATTTTACTCTATAATTTTTATTGATGACAACCTCGTTTCCATTCTCAATTATTCCTGCCCTACAATAAAGACATTTCTCCAACTTTTTTGCCAACTCCTTCAAATTCTCCATTCGAATGGTTAATTCTATCGTTGATGGATAATGAAATCGACTGACTATTGGCAATTCACCTACACATGGGAGAAGATCTGGCGCTCTCCAAATAGGAAATTTAGTTAAATTCATTATTTCCAAATGAGTATTTGAATGGTACATTTCAAATCTGGAAAAGGTATAATTTACAGGAATGAGAGAAACATCCATTTCAAGTTTTTTTTCGAACACCGCAATTTGTGAGCAAAATCCAAATTTTACCAATAATTCTTCATTTGAATATTGTGCGAAGAGTTCCGTATAACGACCACTATCATTACAGACGGCCCAAGGAGCGCCAACACCAGAAATGAATAACAAATCGTAGTGAGGAAAAGCCTTCTCGATTAACAGACAATATTCGTCGAATTCCTTTCTAGTCATTTCAAAATAATGGTCGTTATGTCGGCGAAATAATCCATTCCTCTCCATTAGTTCGGCATAATTTGAAAATAATTGGTTGAAATCTTTCGTTGGTGTTGTCAGAATGACAAATTTGGGTGCTACTTTATAGAATATATTGTAAATAAGTGGCGGTAAATCTTTGACTATGTGCACATGTTCTAGTACCTCGACAAATGTCAGTGCCATTTCATCACGATCATAATTTTGACAGAGAACATCAATATTTGATTTCATGATCGTCCATGAGAAATTGAATTTCACCAACATTAAATTTAACGTTTTTATACAACGACGACAAAATGACAATACTAGATCATTTGATTCCGGTTCTAAAAGCGATTTTGCTTTCATCAAACATTCCGTATCGATATCGATTCCACATAAATATTCCAAACATTCGACAGCCTTCAATGTCCTCAGTAAGTATCCTTGAGACGTTCCAACATCGATGACGGATCTTATTCGTTTATTTATTGCATTAAAATGTTTGATGCAATCAGCGATCCAACCATGTCGTTGTTGGGATAATGAGGGATAGAATAATCGTATATGGCATCGTGAACGATCATGAAAACTGAACCGATTCACTTCCTGATTAATAACAACATCTTCTCCCTCATTCTGTTCATTCTCGGCACTCATGACGAGGCGAATCAGTATGCACACTTCTAACTAATTATTAATTCTCTAAATGTCTCTATAGTAGTGGAGGATTGCATATATTTATGTAGAGAAATATTTCATTGGTCAAATGAGAGGAGTTGGAAAGTGTAATGAAAAATTGATACAATAAAGATATAAAATTAGAAATTTATATTTTCTCTATTTGAATAAATAGAAAAGACATTTGAAAAATGACTACTATCTAGTTCAATAGACAAAATACATGCACTCTTATATCCTACTAAATTATGTCCATTGTACAATGAAAAGACACGTATGTAATATCTAATGTCTGTACATACAAGATTTGTCTTTTTGAAAAAAAAAATTCTCGCAATTAGATATTAAAAAAATTGAAATGGCGTTAAAATGATTTGATTAAATTTTAAGAAAAGCTTAAAATTCTACCTAAAAGATATAAAAATTTTAACCCAAAAACTTTACCAGTCCACGATGTTCCAGAGATGAAACTCTCACTTGACAACGTTTGTCAATTATATCATTCTTTAAGAATTCATTGTATGTTGCCTCCTCAATTCTCACTTGTTCATAATAAGGGGATTTCCAATTGTTTACTAGAAATACAAATGAAATATTAAAAATTCCGATAAGAAAGCGAACGTTTTTTTGATTGTTCAATAAACTTTCTCGCGTTATCTTTCCGATTTGCATATTTCTCTTCGTCAATTTCGATTCGTTGGAAATCTTCTTTAACGTCACTGATCACTGGAACAATCGGATTATGGGGAGTGATCTGCAAATTTCGTTAATCAGTTAATCAAATGGAAGGAAAAAACTCGAATTAATAAATTGTGTAAGTTAGTGGAAAATGAAGTCATCAATCGATCATTTTCGTTCAAATCCGCCATATATTGCTTTCCATCTCCTTGTTTCCGATAAAGTTTCATTACAATATCCTGAGCTGCACAACCGACGATCGGTTCCATTTTCATCTAAAATATTATATGTCGAACATGTCTGAATAAGTTTAACTTTCATTTCTCCCACCGTAATGTTTGATGGATATTGTTTCTTAAATTCCACCACTTTCCCATCGATCATAAACGATAAACTTATTCGGTCCAAACTAATAACAGTATCGCCGTTCGCCATTTTTCGAAATTCTTTAAAACAACAAGGCTTCTTTTTGGAACTCTCCTTTCATAACAAATTCTTTCTACGATTCCTATCCTATATATTGAATAAAAACCGTTTCGAACGGTCGTTGTTTCATATGAATGAATAGTCACATTTATTGTTCAAAAAAAACAATCGTTGATGATAATTCTTCGTCAAAACGAAATTAAATTATAAAATTCAATTACATAACATAATATATGATCATTATTGAGCAATAACTATATTAAATTAATATCTTAAATAATCGTCATAAAGAACTTTAATTTAGCATAATTTTTTCCAATTCCATACCAACTATGAACACTTTGTTCCAGTTAAGTTTTCAACATTTAAATTCAAATAAGATTATTATATAAGAATATACATTTTATTAATTTAAAAATAATTGTAATTAGGAAAATATTTAAAAATAATTTTTTCCATTTTAACGACTTTTCTAACTTCCCGTCTAAAATGATATTGATTAAACGATTATAATAGAAAAAATGAGAAAGATCAAACTGTATTTCCACGAGAGAAGTTTTGGGGAACATTGGTCCTCTCTGACTTTTTTCTTGACCTAACTGTATAAGGGGAATTTTCTAATGTTTGTATAGTTCTATGTTGAGTGGTTAAGTCGAGTTTCGAATAATCTTCGTTCCATTTGAGTAAATGACTAAATTTTTTCGATGTCTTTACTCCTTTTTGGAGCTCTGTCGTTTTTCGAACCATCTCTTGTGTCTCTCCGTATAAGATCAATTCATATTTGACAGGTAAGATCAATTTGAAGCAATGTGTCATATCTTTCACCAATTTAACCACTATAAAGAATATATGAAAAATAATTAATTTCAAACTAAAGGAAAACTTCCACCAGTACCACCAGGATAAACAGTTGTTTCTTTTTTCTCGATAGAATATCCATGTTTGAAAAATCGATGATAACATAACAAGAAGTAAAAGATCATTATAATCGTAATGAGTATGATAAATAGGGGAACGAAAAATTTTGAATCTGCTTCCATTGCCACTATTTCATAGATTACGTAAAACACTTCGTCAATTTTAAGTTTAATAAAAATTAACAATTTTCTCCCCAAACCGTTGTATATAGATTAGTGTACTTCTTGTCTTGTATCACATAACCTAAACAATGTTGACGACATATTTTTGAGGTAGAACATGTTTTCCGACATTTTCCTTTGCTGTCATGTTTAAAATCCAAAGACGATCCTCCAAATTCATAACGAAATAATTTAATAACATATAATGGTTAAAATGGTAAAAAAATTATTGTTTGTTAACATAAATGAAAACCGTAAAATAGAGAATTATAAAGAAATCAACGGTTTTAACATAAAAATAAAGTGATAATGAAAAAAAACCTTCAAAGATCAACTTCCAATTTCTCTGACCTCGAAGAACGATATGACCAAAATAATTTTCGACAAACATTTGACACGCAATATAAATTACTCTTCGACCGTTCCTCAATACTGAGAAATGCTTGATATATTTATCAGTCAACTGAAGATTAGTAGAACAAATTCCTATTTTCAAATTCGATAAAATTACCTACAATAAGCACAAGAGAAAAACCTGCAGATCCAAGAACTTCCAGATTGGAAAAGAAAGTTTCCTTATATTTCATTGATTCATCTAAATTCCATAGAGTATTAACAAGTTAATTGTAAGACTTGAATAGAAAAAATTTCAAACATTCTTTATATGTCCCGTCGTATGATAAGAAACTGCATTTCTTTTTAATGAAATTTTCCGATATTCTGATATTCCAGTAACAAACGGCAGGTGGTCTTGACAGAGTGAAACGACTAGTTATTGCCGATCGAAGTTCTCCCGGTTGTTCACTTGTAATATTAATAGACTCAGTTTCGTTCATATACAGTAATCTCCAGGTACACCAATTTACATGTTCTGGTCGTAATTTGTAGCCGAGTGGCATTTGACACCGAACCGGAAGTGTGATATTATTGGAACTAATATCGAGGATAATCGTTGAGAATTTAGCTTTAATGCCTCCTACCACCGAAATTTTGAATAAAATGTGTATGACAACCAATAAATAAGACAACATCATAATTTTATAACGTTTTAATTTACATAGATAATTTTTAAAAAATATTAGAAAAACAGTTGCTTTAAAAATCCCGTTAATAGTAAAAATTCGTAATTCGTTTCATATTATTTCCAATAATGAATTAATTTTATAAAAGTTAAAAAATTTCATTCCATGATTAATTTAAGAATATCATTATAAAGTTTAGTAATATGTATAATTTTCGAAGTTCTTTCCAACTTTCTAACAGTTGTTGAAAGAATTTCTGAGGTAATACTGAGGTAATTAAATGTTAGGTGTTAATTTTTTGTTATTAATTAGATTTTATTCGTTATTTTATCTCCGTTATTCATTTCATTTTTGTTATTTTTAATTCATTTCATTTATGAAATTTAATTTTTTTGTTACATATAAATAGTTCGAAAATGGATACGAATTCGTTATATAAAGTTTCTTTATTGGACAAAAGATGGAAAATTATCGATGATATGGGTTTAAATTCAGAGAAGAAAGTAGCAGGATTTCATAACGATGATAAAATTGGTATTTGTGGAACGAATGTGATTTTAGGATTAATAATGTCAAGTAGTTACTTAATGGATATGATACGATGTAAATACGACAGTTGTCCGAGTACTTTCTATGACGAGATGAATAGTATTAGAAATTATCTTGAAGGAAATTGTCGGATAAGACCACGTACGAATATTAATATGTCCCATATAATCGCCCATGGTCTTTGTCAAACGTATAATAATAAAACATATAATAGTTCTTATGGTGTGAGTGGGGATTATTGCTTATTTAAAATGTATCGTAAGAAAACGAATTCTCCAAATCCCAATAATTTATACAAAGAATTAGTAGCGGAGCAAAATATAGATATTTCGTCAAAAAATCGTTTGCATATGATGCTCAATGATATCCTGTCTGACGAATCATCAAATAGTTATGGAGTAGGTTATCAATATAATTATTATCCAAGTCTTAGCGTTCTCAATATCCAAATGGATGGAACGGATGTTATTTACAATTTTATTACCCCTGTAAGATTCCAACCAAATTACTACGAAATTTTTGGACGGAACGTAATTGAAAATTTGCGAGCAAATGTAAGACAATGGAAACTTAATCCCCAAGTTCTCCATATGGCTTTCTCATTTACGGACATACTCAGAATTCACGATAGAACTTTTTTAATGTTTGCTCAATTTTTAACACAATTATCGAACAATACTGAACAGTTATTGAACAATAGTCAAGCATTACCGGAACCGACTTTTCCCATTTATTTATCAATCCAATCCGTTAGTTTACCAAGACTAACGGATAATAATAGTCTATTATATCCCTTTCCATCAATAAACAGAGAAGAAAATGATTGTTCATTTAAATTGAAGGGTATTTCCGTTAGACTAATGGAAGAAGGTGAAGTATCATTGAACACCTTATTTCCTACACCACAAACAGGAACTTATCATCGTAGTATAAATGATTGTGTCCGAAAGTTTCGGAATAAAATGATGAATTTCATAAAAGACGGATTCGATCAGCTCGAACATCTAGTAAATAAGTATCTTAAAACTTATGATTATCATTTTGAAGGTTTATGTGAATCGTTAATAGATAATCCGTGGTTCTTTGATAATCTAATTCAAAAAATGAATAGAATGCATACATTTTCCGTAATTTTTAAAAGAGGTATTTGGCTCGCAATGAATGATAATAAAGCGTTTCAGATTCATGATATTCAAAAATTTACCGATATGATTAGTAACGAAGTTTTGGATGGAGTTTTGTTAGAAAGGGTTGAATCCAAGTTATTGGATTCTAATAATGAAGCGAATTCGAAATTTAGTACGAAGAGCATTTAGCATAACTTTTAGAAATAACAAGGGAACAATTTGGTTTTACAATTTTTTTTTACTAAAAATTTGCACAGCCGTACGTAAGATCATTGTGATCATTAATTTATTAATTTTATTTCCAAAATTTCATTTAACGCAAAGTTATCGGCAAATATTATAGCATAGCCTATAAGATCAATCTATTACATACATAATTGAAAAACATACTATCTTAATCTCAATTTTGTTGGTTAAATATTAAATCAATTTAAAAATTAAAAATTTTTCAATAATTATTTGAATCCAAAAACTTGAGAGTAAGTTGACTCATATTGAGTGATTTTAGGTTTATCTTTGTTATGATAATTAAAGTAGTAAATAATTATAATAAGATAAATTTTGTGGCGCTTATTACTAAACTTTATAATGATATTCTTAAATTAATCATGAATTAATAAGATATAATAAGCATACTTAAGTATGCTGAAATAATAAGTTGTATTAAATTGGGGGATGAAAGTGAATATAATAATTGCATAAAACTGATTTTTATTTTCCTTTACTGTCATTCAAGGAATGAATTTGTTTATTAATTTAATCATCATTAATGGACCTGATTTTTTTCATTGCTCAGATACAAAAAAATATATAGGAATAAAGATAGATGGTTTTTTGGTATCACAAAATGCTTTAAACATTGATAATGGTGCTATCTCTCGTCCGGTTAGTAGAATATTTGTTGTGCATCATCACATTTTGTCGTTATTATCAAAAAATAATGTCATATAATTTTTTAATTTCCAAAATATTATTAATTGAAAGTACTCTCATCAGTAGAAAAACATCGAAATATTGTAAAACTTAAAATATTTCTAGATTTATGAAGGATTACGCTCAACCAATCTTATCAACGGCCAAACTAACAGATATTGGTGCACAACTAAACAGTATAGACATGCTTTTAATTATCATACTGCGTTTTCTTTTCGACTTTATCTTAACTATGATCAGTTAATACTATATCGATCGAGAGATCAAGTAAAGTTATTAGAATTAAACAAACATTTGTCTTCACCCCGAGTCCAAAGTGCAATAACATCCAAAATTTCCACTTTTATACACCAACGTGCAAGTTACCTAAATGTATGTCTGAAATATTGCAATTTATAAAACGTCGATACAGGTGTTAGAACAGCTTATGCTCAACTTGTACCTAAACCGTTAGGACCAAATTTTTTTCCTAGAATTCCTGATTTACCTCCACTCCGTCTAACAATGGCTTCAATTTCCGTTCTTCTCGGTATAGGATTCATCGTAATTACATTTATGTGCTATCAGATCTGCAAATTATGTAGCAAACTAGTGAGAATAATTAAGAGAAAAAGAAGAACAAAAAAAAAGATAAACGAAAAATCAACAAAGAAAGAAGGAGAATCTCAGGTATAGTTTATAACGCAATGATTTTGGTTATGAACAAATTACTTAAAGTTTGACGATAAAATAATATAAAAATAATATAAGCAGTACATAAAACAAGAATATCTGATACTATTTGCTCATTCTAAAATTGCTGGATATTCAATTTCTAATTTAGTATAAACACAAATAATTATAAATTTTCATAATTGATAAATTCATTCAATAATTCAACAAGAAATATCGATTATTATTGACAGAATTGAGGAACGTCAAAAATTGATTGATCTTTAACGTTGTTTTGGAAATTGGAAAATAAGTAGGTGGTATCAAATTGTTCTTCATTTGTTTTTCCTGATAGTCCTTCGAAAAGTGGAACACATTCATCAGATATTCCAAGACTGTACGTTCCTATGGCTCCTTTATAATTGAAAGTTCCTTGCCAAATATTAATAGGAAGACCTGATTCACCTCCGAATTTAGCTGTTTCAATTTTAACTGCATCTTTTTGGACACATTGATAATTTGGGGAATCTGGTTCGCCTTTGATGCAATATTTTATTTGTTTATTGAATGTATAGGTAGTATTTGTGTTGTAATTAACATTAACAACAAATCCTTCAGATTGTCCATGTAGTACAATAACGTTAACATTCTTATCAGAATCTCCATATACTTCCATCACTCCTCTTCGAGGTGGTAACTGTTTGTCTCCTTTACTTGCAAATCGTTTCTCCCAAACTCTCATACGAAATTGACCATCGATACAACATCGATCTTCCCCTAAAACCACACTTACCACAATAGCGATTAATAAAACGAGTTTCATGATTAAATTAAAATAATGATTCTCTACGTTAAAATTTCCACAATTTATGTTCTGCATATTACTTATTCATCGATCAACTGTTAAATCAATAATATGTGGGTAAAAATTGATTGACAAATAAAAATGAATTTTTTTATTCTTGAAGTTCTTATACAAATGTTGAAATTTCTAAGGAAGATAATCGAATCAAAATTGAACCACTATTATTTTTCTTATTTTTTATCTTCATTTCAATTAATCATTCTTTAACGTTTCTAAATGAAACTTAAGGAGTTAAGCGTATGAATTCATTAAAATTTATATTTTTTAAAGTTCAAAAGGTTCTTTTAATGAGAAGTAATAGATGATATAAAACCGAACAGAAACAATTAGTGGAATCGACGAAACCATTAGAATTTACGCAATCAAATAAAATGGAACAGAACTTCATCGAGATGTACACAGCAATACACAAGCGAGCAGGATATCATGAATGAAACATGAACTTAATCGAACATAAAGAGTTCGTTCTTATAGAGTAGAAACTTAAAGTACTCACACATTTTAGATGCTAGGAAAGTTATTTCGAACCTTTTTTCGAAAATTATAATAAATCGTGTGCATCTTCCTGTCATCGTATATAAATTAATTTGTAAATTTGTGGTTCTGTTTCATATACAAACTCAAATGAAAATTTCGGTTAAAAATTTCAAGATAAATATCATAGGATTAAATAAAACAGCGCGGAAAAGAATAGAGGTGAAACTACCGTGATTCTGTCTTTAAATTTCAATAATTTTCGTGAATTTTGTTTTTATTAGTTTATTCTCTTATTTGAGCAACAGAGGAAATTTCTGATGTAATAACTATATTTAACGCTGTATTCCTATAACCTTTAGGATTTGAAACATTTGTCTTTCGACTCATAATATTCCTTTTAATAAAAGTTAAAAACTAAACCTAACTCAGGATAATGGCAATAATAAAAACAAAGATTCTAAAATATTAATCTAAAGTTGATGAATATAGTTAATATAGAGTACAAGTGTAGAAGTTAAACTGCGTAATTTAAGAAATATAATTTTAACACACGAATTAAGAAAATCTAATTGGATTATCAGAAGTTAATTTCATAACATAAGATCACGTTAGAATAATTCATGTTGATCCTCTTTGAAATATATCATTATTTGTCAATAAAAACGTATTATTGAAATACTTTGTATTTATTGACGTCAGGGAAACATCAAGAAAGTTATATATATGATCACTCAATTATGTTGCCATAAGATAGTTAGAGATGATCATATATGGCGTAAACAACAATTCTTAATTATATGTTGATTCATGTAAGCTATTGAAACTATAGTATTATGTCATCAATTTAATTCAAATTAACCATTGGTCGATTATAAAAGGTAGAGTATCGACCATTAAAATTTTATATTCTTAAAAATAAGATGTTTGCAAAACAAAGTTTTGAATCGAAATCTCCAGTATTTATTGGAACTATTGGGAAAAAGAAGCAACAACTTCCTTCTATTATTCCAATACTCATTGGAATTGTGGTTATCATTGCAATTGGTGTGGCAATAGCCGTTTCAGTTGGATCCAGTTCTTCTTCAAGTTTATCCAGAAATATTGTTTCCATTTCAAGAATAATTTCTGAATATTAGATAATGAGAGTGGAACGGTCTCAACTACTACGACTAAGAAGTTTGAAGGAAATGAAACGATGTCAACAAATAATTTGATAAAGTTAAATATTTTATGAAATGTTAAAAAACTGATAATAAATGTTTTGGCAATTTATAGTTCCACAGTGGAAGATGAATTTTCTAGTAGAATTTATGAATCAAGTAAATCAAGTCAAAATGAGGAACCAACTTTATCGGTAAACGATGTGAGTAGTACTGGAAAACGAACAGAAACACCTTCAGATAGTACCATCAGTATTATTACCACCAGTAAAGAAACTGGAATTCCATTAACCATATCAAAAAACGAAATTAGTACAACTACTGGTCATATTTTAAGTAGCAGAAACACAGAAACTATTAGGAATACACTGGAAGATTCGACATTATCAGAATTTTTAACCATTACTGCTTCTACAAAGATGAACTCAGATGGTTATTCGACCCAATCCCAATT
>JALJEE010001420.1:0-23095 GCA_023231475.1 Seison nebaliae | reverse complement strand
AATTGGGCTATCTAACAGTATGCTCCCTTAAGCATATAATGCTATTTGAAGAAAGTTATGAGCATTTAAAAAATATCGAATTTTGTCTAAAGCTAAAGACCATGCTAAAGAGAGGAATCGATTCCGATTCATGAGAGGACTCGAGCCAAAGTATGAGTCTGGCTAATAGCTTCGCTCGAGCCTTGTATGTATAGGACTCTTATCATATCTGGATTTTTTTTTTCCATAATGTATGGAGGACTCAAGTCTTATCACTTTGGACTCACGGATCATAATCACAGCACTACTATATGGAAGATGAGGAGAGTTTATGAATTTCTAATGAATTCCTTCTACATTCGGAAAGAGTAAGTTGATTACAATATGGAATATGATTGTTCTATTAGGCTATATCAATAGATGTCAATTCTATAAATATTCAATCGTCTCATTTCAATAAAGATATTGAGTGAAAGATGGTAGAAAGTTTGGAAGGGATGTTTAGAAATAATTTAGTTTGGGAAAGAAGGAAAAAAAAAGAAAATTTCTCACGAATAAAATTTATTGATAATTAAAATGAAATCAAACAACTTTATGTCATACGAAATAATTTCAAAATTTGTGAGAAATCATATTGGAAATAAACAGAAATTACAGATATGTGTGAAAATGTACGAATAAGAAAAAAGAGAAATTATTCAACTTAATTATAAAACCGTAAATTGTCGAACGTCCAAATTGGAAAAAGAAAAAGAGAATTTTGGAATAAGTTTACATATGTCAATATTAAAAAGAAAAAGGATGAAACGAAACGATAATCACAAAAAAAAAATGAAGAAAGAAATTTTAAAAGAAAAAAAAAATAAACTACCAAATAAATGTCTAATATGATCTGTCCACATTATCAGGCATGGAAAAAAAGAGTTAAAAGAAAAATTTTATAATGAAATTGATTGTTATTAATGAGAGTTATCGTTCATTATTTCATCTTTCAAAATTTATTGGTCATCACTACTTGAATGATGATGATGGTCGTCGACTCTTTCCTTTCCTCCTTCTCCAATTCCACTCAACTTCTCAGTTGAGTTTGATAGTTCGATGAGATTTGGAGGAAGAAAATCTTCCACATTAATTTGAGAGAAAAAGTTTCGGGAATTTTCATTAGCATGAGTCAATTCACTCAATTTGTAATGGTGGACCATTAACGAGGAGTTGTGTTTATAAATCAAATTTATCTTCTTCTCCTTCAATAACTGTCGGTCAATATGATCGAGGAAAGAGAATGTCCGTCGATTAAATGGAAGAATTTTCGATTTGGAATATGGAGGAGAATAATCTCCATATTCATTTCCAATACTTTTTTCGGAGGTTGTTGTAGAACAACAAGAGTCGAATGTTTCATCTGAATCACAACTTGAAATTGTATCACAATCAAAATCGGATGATAAAATCATTTCTTCTATTTCTTCATCATCATCATTTTCTTCTTCTTCTTCTTCTTCTTCTTCTTCTTCTTCTTCTTCTTCTTCTTCTTCTTCTTCAAATTCAACAGAAACATAATCACGAAAACATCGAATTTTTTTCGTTTGAGGGACCATTGTTGTCGTATTTGAATCGACTTCTCCATATTTAATTTTGACGATGTCCTCACCAACTGACTGCAAATCATCACCATCCATTTCGAATGGACAATGGTTGTTGGAGTTGGTTGAAGTGATTGTTCCAATTTTCGTTCTTCTCGTAGTGACAATGGGAAGTTTGTGATTAATGGGAAGATGTGAAAGTAAAATAAAACATTTGTTACAATATAATTTATCGTTTATACTTTGGAAGTCGAGTGATTTGTCTCCACATAAACTACGTACTAATTCATTCAACAAATAATTGTAGGGTAAAGATGGAGGATAATAAGCTTTGAGGAGAAGTGAAGATAATTTCCGTTTGTTCGTTGAAGATTGGTTGAGGAAAGTGGTCAATTTGGCCCGAAGAGAACTATCAATCCAATTCTCTCGTAACAACAACGAAACGGTGACTATTCTCATAAAATGATTGTTCGTCTTCATCAATTCCTTCAATAGTTTCTCCATACCACAATTGGAACAAATGGGCAAACGAGGAACATTTTTGTTTTTTCCTTTAAATTTCTCTTTAAAGATTTGGGATAAATCGTCATTTTCGAAATGGTTAGCATATGATTTGAGATCGATAAATCGACCATCTTTTTCCACTTTGTGAAGAATACGAAGAAATTGTTTCCTCTTCTTTTTCCCTTTCTTTCCACAATAATTCTCATCTGATGAATAATCGATAATATCTTGTTTATTGTTATCACCCAACAATTCCTCATCATCATCATTCCATCCAATAATTGTTGAAGTGAGAGCATGGTTGTAAAGTGTCTTTGGACAACGTTCTCCCATTATCACCAGATCGATCAATCGTTTACTTCTCAAGAAATTCTCAACGATCTTTGCGAGTTGTAATGAGAAATCAGTGAAATTCTTCTGGAGAGTTTCATTGATCAAATGCTTATGGTCATCTTTGCGTGGTCGTCCTCGTTTACGTTTACCGAAGAATGATCGATTAACTGATCCGTTTTCACTATTTAATAATTCTAATAATTTTCGAGTGAGATTGAGATGTTTCATTCGAACATTCTGCACACATTCCGCATATGGCATTGAGAAGGAAAGAGAAGCGAAGAAATGATGAAATGAATTATTTTTCGATAATCGAATACGATCTGTAATTTTGGAACTTTTAAAAATTTCTCGAATCATCACTTCATAGTGGCCACGACTAAGATGAAAATGGATGAATGGATCCATTGTCGTCCAATTGGTCCAATGAGAGAAATGTTGTCGATTGTGAGAAGCGTATTCTCTCCATTTGACATCTTCACATTCCGATTGTTCCCGATAAGGAATGGTTTGATAGATTTGATAATTCACCACTGATGATGCACAACAAACGTTGAGTTTATTCTCTTGATTTGTCGAGTGAGAGTGATGGGGAGGATGTCGTCGTAAATTCTTCTTCAACAACTTTGAAAATTTGAATCGATAATTCGTTTTTTTCGATCGATGAACATGTTTTCGACTATTTCCACTATTATTCGGAAGAAGATGATTATTGGACAATGAACTTTTACTGAAACGAACTATATTTTTGTATTCAGCATCGTCACTATCGGATGTGGTGGAGGGAGAAGAGGATGAATATTTGAAATATTCAGAGATAATTCCTAATTGATTATTATTTGGATGAATATTATTTATGTTATCGTGAGAAATGAAAGTATTGACGAGATCATCGACAGCCAAACGAACATTTCTTTCCTTCGTCATCATCTCAATACGTGCTCCACGTTTTGGATGAAGTAATTCCAAATAATATTGGAGGATCTTGAAGAAATCATTTTTAAAGAGGAAATTAACAAGTGTCTTCTGTTCGTTCAATAGGGGGAACGCTTTCCGAAACAAATATCTCAATTCTCCCAAATAATAAGAGAATTGATGAGAGACGAAAGCTCGAAAGAAAAAAATTCTTTCTTTTACCAATTGTTCCATACGAGAATGTGTGTCATCACCTTCCTCCGTATTCAAACAAATACGATATATATCATTAATGGAGAATTGAGGGAAATGTTCTTGTAATTTAGTGAGATTAGATGGATAGATTGTGGAAACATCTCGAAATTTGGCGATCTCATCCGCTGATTCAATGGGTAATTGTATCAATTCTCTTCTATCTCTTCTTTCAGTTGCGTTTAAACATTTCTCAAAATTGTGATGATTAATTTGAAGGAAATATAATGCTTCCTCCTCAACCACATTCTTCTCTTTCATTCCTTCCAAATATTTTAGGAATTTAATTTGATCCAATTCTTTCCCATTCTCATCAATCTCTCCCATCCAAAGCATAACATCATTTCTCCCATCACAACATGATGCCAATGATGGTAATGGTGAGAATAGATTATCATCGTCATTTTGAGGAATGATTGCTTGCCATTCCTCACCAATATTAATTTTTCTTCTCAATTGTTTCATTGATTGATGAGTAGATGTCATAGTATCCATAGCAACTGCATTTGAATAGTCTTGATCGAATTGACGATAAAATTGTTCATCATCACTCAATTCCTCAATTTTAATCTCTTTCACATCATCTCCATCATTCATTCCTTCAATCTCTATCAAATCCTCATCACTTTCATTCTTCCATTTTTCATTCACTGATGATTCCCAATCAACTTTTTCTGATTTCAATTTAACTTTTCCCACATTTTTCCTCCGTTCCACCAACAACTCCATAAATGTTTTGGAGTGACGAACCTCCACATTGACGAACTTCTCTTCTTTCTTCTTTTCTGACGAGTGGGAAGAAGAAATCTTATCAGTCACTTCGTCATTTTTCCGTTTGGAGAATGAAAGCATGACAGGTAAAATATTTTCGTTGACGTCAGTTAATGATCCGTTATTCGTTTTCCTTCCGTTCAATTCATTCTCCTTATTACCATTCCTTTCGTCATCTTCACCTGTCAATTCCATTGAATTGTTAGCTGATGGAGGAGGAGGAGGAAGAGGATTGGGAAGACAATTAGCTTTCTCTCGTATCATATTCATAAATGATTTGAATTTATCTTCACTATATCTCTCCAAATCCATTGTAATATATTCACAATTCATCATCTTCTTCTTCTTATTATTATTATTATTATTATTATTATCATTATCATTCATTCTCTCATCAAATAATGAATTATGTTTTATCCAATTCTTCAATTTTTGTTCTTCATCCATTGAAGAAGCGAATGAAATAGCTGGAGAAGATTGAGATGATGCTAATTTGACATTACTCAGAAAAGATGTTTCTCCATCACCCAATTCATAATCGTCTTCCTCTTCATATGGAGGATTACTGGTGATACTACTATTCGTATCGGAAACGAGTCGACCTTTCAAACAATCTTGTTGTGATAATCGTTGTTTCCTCTTGATATTACATGTGCCCGTTATCTCTTTATCTCTCTCATACAAATTCTTTAATAATTTTCTTGGTGATATTCGATCGGGAAATTTCAATTTTTTATTCGTCTTCTTTTCTTCTTCTTCTTCTTCTTCTTCGTTGAGTGTTTGGAGAATATTTCTTAAAAATTCCCAATAAGATAATTGACTTCTCTTCTCGTTTGGTTGGAGGATTGGAGGGTTGTGAGAGATGGAAAGTGGAATATTTCGATTGATCCTCTCACCCAAATTACTGAGAACAAGTTGATGGAAATAATTGGAGGATCGATTGAAATTCCGATTGAAATAATTGACGAGCACATCCATCCTTCTCAAATGATGAGTAGGAAGTCGTTTCGTATTAGTGAGATGAGAATTGAAAATTTTTTTTAATTCATCAAAAGCTTCCATCGAATTGATTCGCTTCCCTCTCGTCAATGCTAACATGGAGAGAAGATTCTGATTCATTACACTCAGGAATGACGCCACCACATTATCACAATATGCACTATCCATATTATTCATGAGAATGCTGATGGTATTGGTGGGATATTTGGAGAAGTGATTACAAATGAACAAATAAATTTCTATTCTTAATCGACGTAGAAAGAGATAGAAACCCAAATTCTCCATCGAATACATACCGTTGTTGAGGAGGATGATATGATAAGCGGCTATTAAACGTTTAATCCATTGATGAAGTTGAGTGATTCGATAACGAAATTCGATGAGATTATACTTCAAATAAATCACCGTCAATTCCACTAGATCATTCACCAATTCCAATTCTTGCCATGTTCGATTCATTAACCATAATCGATGGAAAATGGATGAGATTAATTCTTTTTTCTCCTCATCTTTTCCTTTCACTCGTTTACACTTGTGATTGGTGAAGATTGCATATGAGCCTGGTCTCGTCAATAATTTTTGTTGAGAGAATAATTTTTCTTCAAATTCATTTTTCCTTTTCTCTTCTTCTTCTTCTTCTGATAAAGGAGATGATTCTCTTTTATCTTTCTCTTCTTCCCATTTCATTTCAATTTCATCATTCTCCTCCCATTTCAATCTTTCACAATCCACAAAAATATGACTGAGTGATTCAGCTGATAATGTACCGTCTTCATTCGACGACGATCTTTCCCTCGAATTATTCAAAATTTCATTAGTCGATGTTGAAATATTAACATCTTTCTCCTCCACCAATGAATCATCTTGTGTAAATTGGGATAATTGAGAAGTCTTTTTCTTTTCCTCATTCTCCTCCTCAATAATATTATCATTCATTCCATCAGAACTATCAGAAATATCAATTGTCGATTTAACATCTTCTTCCACTTTCCTCTCATCTTCCTTTACAACTGGTTCGATATTAGCAACGGGAATATATTTCACTCGTTCAACATTCATATTGGGATAAACAATTGTGATACTCTCATTCCTCATACCATTACGGGGAAATTGCATGTTCTTCATGAGACCTCTCTGATTTCGATGTTGTCTCACCAAATTCGTTACCTCCACATAATTCTCTTCACCAGAAATTCTCATCGTTTCTGGATCTTTTATTCGATAACTAATGAAATTAGTTCGACCATTATTTTTTGTATGACAACTATTAATAATTGTTCGTCGATTGATATCATTCGTCGTGTGATCAGTCGTGTTAATGGAAGAGAGTTTATAATAACACGGATTAACTTTTCTCTTAATATTTGTCGCAGCTGAATGATCACTCACATCGAGACATGTTCGCTTCCTATTATCATTCAATTGACTTAAGTTAGCAACTCGAATTTCGTTGGAATAGTTCATAATTTTTATGTGTCTCCTGATCCTCTCAAATGAAAAGTTATATTGAATTTCTCATTTACAATTTCACTTCTCCTCCACTATACTCTCCACATCAAATGAAAATAAATGAAAATAAAATTAACAAAAAAAAAAAAGAGAGATAAAAGCATATGGAAATAAAAAGACAAAACCTGAAGAACATGATAAGATAGGAAAAAAATGGAAGATTTATTTCAAATGATAATTATTGTTTATCTCAAATGTTGAGGTAAATCCAACATATTTAGCAATGTCCTATTAATAGCTCGCCACTTCTCTCCCAACAAATCGTTTTATCTTTTTTTTTGAATTTGGAAGCTCGTCCCTCGTCTATCCAAACACGATATTATTCACATTCAATTATTTTAATTCGAAATAATAATAATAATTATTATTATATTGAAGTCTAAGAAGAAGAAGATAATGTAAGGAATGATGAAACTATAATCGAACTAGACTAATTAATAATAATAATTAATCAAGTAATCAAAAAGAAATATTGAGGGAAATTCCCATTAATTCTCTCAACATCACACATAATACAACTTATCGTCTCATGAGAGAAGAATATTCTCCTTATGAATGTTTTTTTTTCTCTATCAACAATAATGTAGAGTTGTGAAAAGAATTAATAAATAAACTGACATTTCTGTTTAGTTGGGAGTTGAGTTTGGAGAGAAGGCAGCTGATCGTTCTACATTAATTAATTCATTCATTCAATACTATTTCAAATAGAAATTATTAGCTTTACTTTATTTCCAAATATTTATCGTTAATTTCCATCAGTCAATTCAAGCTCATCCATTTCACTCTTCTTTATTTCAATTTTAATAACTTTCATGGCTTATTCTCCAATTGAATTTTGAAGCTTAAAAGAAAAAATAATCAATAATTGGGAATATATCGAGTGTTGTTGTTGGGCAATTTGAAATTGTATATTAATACGATTTTCCTTTATTTTGGAATTGTGAGAAAAGTTGTTGAGAAGTTGATATTGGTGTTGATATCAATGGTTTAGAATGATAATAGTTTCAACTTTCACAACTGGTACAGGTGCAATCCATCATCGTTACAAGGAAGTTTTCTCTCAATTTTAATCGACCATAATTTTGATCGGTTCCATCGGAACTAGTCAGATCAGGAAAGAATGGGTGCCTCTATTAACTGTACGAAATATTTGTTGATATTATTCAATTTCATTTTCTGGTTAAGTGGAGCGGCATTATTAAGTATCGGTATTTATCTCCTCATATCGGAAGAAACGGAAAATTATCGTTCGTTAGTAGACGATTCATCGAAAACGACACTTTTATACATCTCCTTTCTGATTGTTGCTGTTGGAGCATGTATATTTGTGGTTGGCTTCTTCGGATGTTGTGGCGCAATTAAAGAGAGTCGTTGTCTCATCTCCTTCTATATGGTATTCCTTCTGATGGTGATGTGTGGCGAATTGGCAATTGGAGTCTTTACACTCCTCTACCGTCAGACATGGGACGAACATGGAAAGGAGATTTTGAAGGAGAATATGCTCCGACTCTATTCCGACAATATGATAGCGGCGAAATTTATTGATAAAATTCAATTGGATGTTCTTCCTTCATTTCTCTTATTTCCATTCATCATTCTTCCTCTCCTTATATAGAATAAATGTTGTGGAGCGATTTCAATTAACGATTGGATTGGTGAGTCACCGGCATCTTGTTGTCCAGCAGAAATTGCCAGATGTACCACAACTGCGTCATGGAAAGTGCCGTGTTGGCCCGTTTATAATCGATGGTTCAAACGACATTCAAGCACACTAATCGGCATTGGAATCGGAGTAGCATGTATCCAATTATTTGGTATGTTGGCATCAATCTGTCTTTGTTGTGCATTGTCTCGTGCCGAATATTAAAAGAAGAAAAGAAAGTTCAAACATGGGAATTTATATTTTTTTTTTTTTTCGCTTATCTCTCGCCCAAGATCTCCAATTTCGTCATTGTCAATAACATTCGCCATCGCTAATGAATTTTCCTTATTTCATGCCAATCTACTTTCACTCCCCCCCTCCTTCATTCTTCCTTTTCCAATTTTTCACGTTTTTCCTCAACTCATCATCTTGTAAATAATGGGGCAATTGACGACATTCGTTACTCATGTCTCAACAAGTCTCTATTCTGTTGTGTATTACTTATCATTTCCTCACAATCATTTTGTTGAATTAAATAAAAAGAAAATTGATCAAACTCAATAATTTATTAGAAAAGAAAACTTAACAAAAAAAGAAAATATATAGATTCATTTATTATCATATTCTTCATCATATTTTGAAATCGAGCATACATACGAATGGTCTCGAAACGACACTGATACCTGTAATTGGATCAGTTTCAGTCCATTCACGCAAATCACATCGTGAGAATCTTTCACAAAAAGTTTCGTATTCTTCCAAGTCCAATATCGTTCTCTGCTTAGTTTTATTGTTGGATGTCTTAAAATCGAAACTTTCAACCCGTTTTTCATCTCCTCCACCAATCGACACGTTACCGAAAAGATGTTTCGCTATCGAATCATATTTTCCCAATTCTCTCTCATTTCCGGATAATTCTGAATCGGAAGCTGCATCACTTTTTTGTGTAGCACATTCCAATTTGACTTGACTCACAAACTCTTCAGGAAACTTATGGATTAATGGACTTTTTAATCGTTTTAAATGAGAAGGAATATGTTCGGGAACTCCTTCATCGAAACCTTTATAATTAATATGGAAATTGAGAACATCCTTATTAGTGCGAATATCTACTGCATCCTTCAATGGCAAATCCTGTATGGCTGGCGCCTGATGACGATTATTATTAGGAGAATAAACTTCATTCAAGAAATCTTGAGGAGAGAATTTGGGAGGAAGAGGACTACAATTGGGTGGAGCAGTTGTAGCATGCTTATTGAGGAAAAGAGACGCTTGATGTTCCGTCATAAGATGACCACGCACATTACGCATTACCGTTCCATCACTGTTGTATGCATAATTTACTTTGGGCGACATATGAGATACCATCACATTCTTCTGATTAATTCGACCGTTACTATATGGTGGATTGATTCGACGATTAACATGAGAATTAAAATTTCTATTGTGAATTCCTCGTCTCATATTTTGAAATTTACTTCCTCGTCTCTTATTGGAATAATCATTGCTCGGTTTCTGTTCCATCACCATCTTCCTGATAATTTTATTATTTTTATTCGGTTTCAATGTGAACAATAATTCATTATTGGGTCCTCTACAAATCTTATCGTTAAAATCACAAAATATTCATCATCTCCAACTTCACTTGTTGCAATTTCGGATTAGCCAACAACGCCTCTTTGACATTTTTGAATCCATATTCCGTCACGTCCAACGTTTGTTCCGTCAACGATTTATAATCATCTGCCACCAAATTCAAATTAACTTTCCAAATTTATTTCAAGGATTAACCGATGAATCGTGCTATACTTAAATTCTTCTCTATCGATCCACAAACAAAACTACAATCGTTGAAGAACTCTTCCAACTTCGGATCAACTTCTTTTTCTTCATCGCCCATTCTCCCAAATTATACTTTCCACAAAATATCTTTTAAGCTTTTCTTTTCAAATAAAAAAAATCCCAATCAACACATCTCCTATTGATTTAGAGTGTTAGGAAAACAACTGACTAACAGTTCATTTCTAGCATTGGCAAACTTTTAAAAATTAATCGTAACTGTAAGAAATTTCTAATTTTCCATCAATAATCCATGAGATTAATCTACAAATATATTAATAAAATTTATAACCAAATTAAATTTTGGAAATCTCCTCCCTTCTCTGGTCTTTACCCAATTTCTACCATTGTTTTTTACTCAAAATTTTACTACCAAATCCATTGAATGTCTTTTATCCTTATTGACTTATGTGTCTTATGCTTTCATCCATATATAAAGGATATGAATATGATATTAATATGAATTAGAAATCGAATTTTCAATTTATTACTATTATGTAACTATTAAGAAGAACTTGAATGCTATTCTAACGGATGTACGTCTTTATGAACGTATTGGTTAGAAATGAAAGCGCATGTAAAAAAGAATCTTATCCAATAACTTTCGAATGGATGTTGAAATATAAGATGAACTTAAGAATAAGAAAATTTAAACCTAATACCTACAATCCTTTATTTTATAATCTTTCATCAGTAATCATGTCATAAGACACAATATTTGTTAGGTTGAAGAAGAAAAAAGGGAGTTTTCAACAAGTATTTTTCGTTTTTAATAAGGATAAGATGACATTAATTGGAAGATGAGAGAAAGCCGGTTAAAAATAGTTAAATAAACTGTTAAATTGATATACTCCATGGAACTAAAGAAATGGTGTTGAATTTGTAGGTATTTGATTAATAGGTATGTCGAGATAGATTGATCGAGCATAGTACGATATCTGATTGAGATGAAGTTGAAATGATAATTAAAGATTAAAGATGATTATTAAAGAAATTAAAATAAATTTCTTGGAAGAATTTTTCGAGAACTTTCAACTATTGGCTTATTTCCGTTTGATGACTGTTCTACATTCCTTTGAGAAATTTTCATGCGAAGACGAATGAATGAATTGAAAGTGAAAGCGAGCAAGTTGAAGAGATTGGAAGGTTCGTTCGGTTTCAACTTAAGCACATCGGAAAGTTTCACACAATGGAATGGGAAGGTAATTTCGGAAGATTATTGTACAGAGAATGAGGAGGATCTCTTCAACTTTCTCCAACGTCCTGATATAGATAGATTTCAATTAAAAGAAAATTGTCTCTTTCACTTGAGTGGAATGAAGAATCGGGAAGTATTCGTCAAATTTATTGTGAATTTTAATGATTGGATTGAAGAGAGTGATTCGATGAAATTTCCTAATTCATTTGCTACTTTCATCCATTATGATGAGAAGACGAACGTGTTGGAGAATATTGAGAATTGTGTTAATCTATTAAATTATAAATTCCATTCGATTTGTCTTTATGAAGAATTGATGAAATTGGAAATTTCGGAAAATGATCAAAATTTCCATTCATTCCTACTCGAACTTTATCTAACTATTCTCATTCTTTATAAATTGTCAATCAAATCCAATTTACTTCACTCATTCTATTATGATTCAATTGACTTCTTCCATAATTTCTTCAATTCCTCTCTCTCATTAACTCAATTCTTCCATTTCCATCTTCTACACTCCTACGAACGATTGGCAATCTTTCATAAAATCAATAATTTTCTTCGTCAAATTTTCCCCAACAATCACCAAAGAACTTTAAAGAATAATGTTCATTTGAAGAATGGAAATAAGAAGAAGAAGGAGAAAGGAGAAGGAAGAAATGGTATAGTTCTCAGGAAATTGAAGAAGTTCTTTTATATTTCCAAGAAATCGAAGGAAGACTCGATAGAGATGAATGAAGAACAATTGATAAATTGCGTTGTTATTGAAATCGATCGTTTAATAAGAGAAATATTTAGGACATTGAATGAAAATTTCTTGAAATTGAATTGTCATCTTCTCAATGAACCAGTGAAATTGTCCCATTTCCATTTATTGAGACATTTAACTTTCGACAATGAATTTCTCTCGGAATTCTTCTTCGAAATGTTATTGTCATCTCTAGAAAGCATGAACAATTTACCATATATTCTCTGGACATTGCAATCATTTTTTCATTTTATTCTCATCAATCCAATGAATTATCACGAACGATTATTTGGGAGGTTCATCTCCTTCGCCATTGATCTAATTCATCATCCGTTGTTCTATTTCAACGATTATTTCTCTCTCGGATTACAAATTTTATTGAAATGTTGTGAGATTGTTAAGAAGTTCGAGTTGTTGTGGAGTGTTGAAGAGAAGAAGAAATTGGAGGAATTACTCCAATTCACTTTATGTAATTTACGATTAGTCGTCGGACGGAACACGTCACATTATCTATTGGTCTTTCAATTATTATTAAAATTATTGACAATGAATAATGGAGAATTGATGAAATCGGATATGAATCTAACACGGAAATCATTCAATCATTTATATGATATGTTTATGGAAATTTATGTGAATTTCAAAAAAAAATTTCCTTTACTCAAAGAAGATGTTGTGTCGATTCCTTCTCATCCAGTCCGTCATTTTGTTCAGGTGATGAATGTGCAACGAGAAAAGAATGGAAATGTTGAGAGGAGAATATCGAAGAAATCGAAAGATAAAATTCTTCAAGCGACAAATTCACTCTCGTTTTTTATGATGAATTCGATGAATCAACTTCAACATTTGGATTTACTTTTCAATATTTGGTTAGTGATCGGATATATTTCATTAAATTGCCTTCCGCGAAGCAATTGTTTCCAGAAACAATTGAAAGAATTGAGAAGGAAAGAAGTGATCGATATAATGGAACATCTCATCCATTTCATATACCCTAAAGTTTTCTTCTTTCTTTCTTTCTTTCTCTCTCTCATCTCATTTCTCTTCTTTTTAGCTCTCGTCGTTCGATTCGTCTCTCATTGCCATTTTTAGTTTTTTCGGTGTAAAAATTGGAGAAATTTGAAAAATTTTATTTGCATAAATTTCTTCTAATAAAATTTAATAGAAATTGATAAGAAATTCTATGAATTATACAAACTAATTCCTATCGTTAAATAAATGAGTGAATTGAAAAGATTTAAATAAAACTGAGAAAGATTAGTATTGGATAATTTTGGTAAAGTGTATAGGAATGTGGCGGATGATCGAGCAACCGATTTTGAGAATTTTCTCAAAGATTGACGTCGCTGGTTAAATTGAAGTTGTCGACAAGCTGGATTAACGAAATTCTTTTCACATCCTTCAATTCCCCCAACACAGAACATATTCGCTTGACTACTAATCACATTTTGCAATTTCTCATAATAATTGACGACATCTTTATATTTAGCTGCATCGTCACTCATCGAACATTTCACCATTAACGGTTTCGCACATTTATTAAATTTCTGTACTTGTCCACACCATTTCACTTTGACGACTCGACTCCATTTCTTGTTGAATTGGAGTAATTTGGGAAGGATCGGCTTACATTGTTTCGACAAATCTTCCAAAGGACATTTCACTGGTGGCGACGTCGTATCAACGAGTTGAGATGTTGTAGCTCGTCCTCTACCTCTGGGACGACCTCGTCGTCTCGGTCGACGAGTTGTAGTTCGATGTTCTTTCAGATCCATTTCGATTCCACAATCCTCTGATAAATCATATGCTTTCCATTCCAGACGTTCGATCATATCGTCAATTGCTGATTTGTATTCTGTGTTATGTTCACAAAACGCATATTTATCCCAAATGCATAAAATGTTATTTTTAGCTTGATTGCAATAGGCGGCGAAATCATCCTGACGTAAGTCTTTATCTGGCTTGGGTGGACAGGCTGACGCTCCCACAATATCACATGACTTAATCAAATGGAATTGGAGAAGAGTTATGATGATGGAAAGCGTTATTCCGATCATCACGTTCAATTATTCAATATTTTATTGATTTGTAGTTTGGAGGAAATATTTTTTAGCTTCTTCTCTCATATGTTTGGAGAAGATCAATGAAAAAGTACATCTCTAATTCCTTCTACTTATCTACTTAAACAAACATCTACCATTATCTCTCACTTCAAATCTTTTTCATGAAACGATCGTTTCTCGACAGAAGAAGTGATGGTGGAAGAGTTCGATAATAAATGTACGAACTAACAAATTTTTCGATTAATCATACTTCAATCACATCGAAGAGATAACTGTTACGACCTTATTAGGATCTATCGCCATATCCCTACAGAGAACGACAAGTATCGTATGTGAATGAAAAGCAATCCCAATAATCTATCGTGTACATGTCCTGTGACATTTTTTCTTTAAATATCATCATTCCCCAAATATCATCAAACGACTATACAATTAGTTGGAAGTAAATCGATAAGTAAATAAATTTCGTCAATTCCATACTTATTCCTCATTTCACTTACACATACGTACGTAAATTCGTCTCTTCTCCATACATATTCATCTGATCAATTATCTCTCACCATATTCTCAATATAATCTATTACATATGTAAAATTTTAAGTTCATTCTATTTATTAACATCGTTGCAAATCTTTCTTTCTTTAATTCAAACAAATCATTCAATTAAACTAAATTGTTTGGGAATCGATTATCGGTTACCAATTTCTAATTGGAAAACCTGAAAGTCATCTATATCCTAAAAGTCGTATATATAATAGAAAAATTCGAATGATGCTCGAATGAAGAACAGTTGTCATAAGTCTTTCAATCCAATCCATTCACGGTTTTCCAATCTCCCTATCCCTCCTGATGGAGATGTATTTGATAGTTGTTGATTTTATTTCGATTCCCTTTACTAAAAACTATAGCTATAGGTTTTCTTATAATTAATATTCATCTAAAATCTAGATCATGGATGTCAAGTTGGGAGGAAGGAAGAGACAAATCATGTCATTCTGTAGTTTTTACATTAGAAGATCTCTATAAGGCAGAGGAAGTTGAAAACTATTTTTTTCTCTTTCTTCCTCCCGATTTGACATCCATGATCTAGAATCTAGATGAACTTATGAATCTTGTAAAGTTACCGACATGATTATAAAACTGTTGAAAGACTATTTCAAGAACCATCGTCAAGAATTACAAGTAACTCACTGTCAGCTGGAAAAATTTTGATGTACCCTGACAATCTTTCCACTGATATTCTCACAAGTATTCACACAGTTGTCAGTATATTTTGTGATTGACAATTGTTCTTTTTTTCTCAAAAGGTTGAGAACTGTTGGAAATTAGAAAACACCGGTTGATAACTGTATGGAATTGGGAAAAAAAGTTTGAGAACTATCCAAAAATTTAAATTAAACGTTGAGAAATGTCGGAAAAGTTAAAAAAAAAGGTTGAGAACTGGCCGGATGAATAAAAAGATAGGCTGAGAACTGTTCTTTACAAAATATTTATATAGGGTTACAATCTGCCCGTTTGTCCTAAGCACAGTGTATTTCGTTGGGAGTAAAACCATTCCTCAAAAACCAGAAATCACAATTCTATTCGAGAACGATCCATTTTTGTTCGTGTGAACACCACTACCGCCAATTTCCAAATGTTGAAGATAAACACCATAATCACACACATTAGTTTCATCTTCGACAAGTTTTGCGTCATTGTTCTCTCGTTAAAAAATGGAATAATATCGTTAAAATAAATAAAATTTAAAATTTAAAACCAAAGAGACCGTTTGTATCCTCCTAATCTGAACTTTAGTTAATAATTCTGATTTTAAAAGAAGAACAAAGTGAAATTGTTCCACTTTTCAGGAAGATCAAAATTTTCTTTAACTGATTCATTTTGTTAGTGAAAAACTGATATTGTCAAAATATTATTTATATATATCGTTCCATAATGTTCCATATTTACAGTTACTTTGTTTTATCCAGTACATTATTGAATATTTGTGAGACAAGAAAAGTGTTTATCTAGCATTTTATGCATTTACTTGTGTATTCATCTAAAACCATAAAATTTCATTAACAAAAAAAACTTCACACAAGTTAATTATTTTGATTCATCCAATCACCAAAATATATGTTATATGAAAATTTATATTTGATCAATTGACAATTAAATTTATCGAATGAAAATTAAAAAGTTGAGAGATAACTCTCTAACAATAGGAAATAGGGAATGATATAATAAGTTTATTTATATTGATTAAGGTTGGAAAAATAATGTGAGATGCGCAAACCATCGTCCACCTATTGTCACCGGACGAATAATATAATGAAGAATGTGTATAATATCATTGTCGATAAACTAATATCAACAAAAATAAGGAACTTAATGGAAAGTGTGAAAGAAAAAGAAAGCATAATGAAACAAGTGAATTTAATGAATTTGATGAATAAATAAATTGCTGGAGACATGAATTTTATAGAATTCCTTCCTTGTTTTACACTCAAAAGTTGATTGAAAATTTCGAATAGAAATAAGAGAAATTTAATGTAATCATTTTTGTCGTCCAATATCGATAAATTTTTTTTGAATAGTTATCTATTTATGTTCCACCGAATTGAAATGACAGTCATTATTGTTGTTGTTGTTGTTGTTGTTGTTGTTAATGCAGAATACAAGTAATGATGATAATGAGGAAAAAATAAAATGAAAAAAAAAATAAATAAAAATAAATTATCATTTTCTTTAAATGGAATAATAGTTGTTGTTGTTGTTGTTGTTGTTAATGCTGATGTGATTTTTATCAAATTTATTTGAAAATTCCAAACTTAAACATTTAATTGTTCGCTGATCTTAAACCGATTTCTTGTGCACGAAGTTTTCGTGCGAATTGTTCATCACTTTTCTTCTGATCACCAATTGGTTGATCATTCGATTTTTGGAATGAATGTTTTCGATGACTATTCACTCTTTGATTATTAGTTGATAAATTATTGTTGTTGTTGTTATTATTATTGTTGGTATGATAATAATGATTTGAATTATTGTTATTACCATTCTTTTTTGTTTGACATCTCACTTTCATCTTTCGAGTTGATGAGGAAGACGATGTTGCTGTCGTAGACGAGGAAGATGATGAAGATGATGATTGAGATGAAGATGAAGAATTGGATGATGAGGAGGAAGAAGATGATGAAGTTGAAGCTGATGAGGAATTGCTTAACGTTCTTTTTCTTTTCTTCAAATGATTCCTTCTCTCATAATCAACTTTTCGGATATGACCATTCTTTGATGGTGTTCGAATTCCTTTCGATTTCGTTCGTTTATTTCCTAATCTTTCATTTTTAATCTCATTATTATTCGAATTCTGAATGACAGTATTACCATTCGATAATAGTCCTAATGTACTCGATTGTTGATGATGAGAATGATGTGATGATTTTGAGTCGTTAGATCTCTTACTTCCATTTCTTGATTCATCTAATTTCTTTTTGAATATTCCACTCGACGAACTATTAATTGGTGGTGCTATTGATGAAGTAGTGGAATTAATCGATCGTCCCGTATTCATCATTCGCGAATTTCCATTATGAACGATTGTTGAAGAGGTTGATGAAGAGAAGGAGGAGGAGGAGGAGGAGGTGATGGAGGTGGACATGGTTGGTGTAGTAGGCGAACATATATAATTTAATGGATGTAAAGTAAATTTCTTTGTATGTTTTAAACTCTTCGATTGACCACTAACCGTAATGTTATTACCATTAGTAGTGTTGTTATTGTTGTTATTGTTGTTTTGATTGTGATGAGACTTTGATCGACCATTTAATGATCTATGTTCATGATTTTCAATTTTACGATGATTCACTGGTCGATGATCATTCTCTGTTGTCTTCTGAATGAAATCGTTATGTAAAACAACTTTCTTATTATTTGATTTTGATAATGAATCAGATGATCGATGATGACTCTTCAATAATTGATGAGCATTCGAGGAATTGTTTATCGCCGTTATCGGTGTATTGATTGAATTGGATGTCGTTATGGTTTTCGCTTGGAAATTATGATCTTGATTCGATTTAGATAGTTTCTTTTTTTCATTCAATGAACTTTTCGTTTTGTTGAGTCCATTCTCATGAAATGAATGTTTCATATGACTATCCGACTGATGATGATATGTCCCTAAATTGCTACGACTACTATTAGTACTATTGGTAGTAGTGGTAGTGGTGATGGTGGTGGTTGTAACGACAGATGTTGTTGTAATTGTCGTTGGAATGGGAGAAAGGAGGGTGACATTATTTCTTGTCGATGGAAGATGAGTAGACTTATCAGTTGATTCCTCATCGACATGACCGTCTGATGGAGGATGGGACGGATTACTTCTCAAACATTTCCCTTTCTCATTCTCACGTCGTAAATTCTTCCTTTTCTGTCTCAACTCCACAATTTCATAGAAGAGATGATCCAACTCCTGTTTCTTCTTTCGTAAATCCACTTTCAAATTCTTGCTCAATGATTCTAATAAACTCTTGGAGGAAAGTTCATTAACAAAGTTCATGTCATCTAACAGCTCTGACCAATGAAGTGAAGTTAATGAGAGGGGAAAGAAAGAAAAGAAAACTTTCGATCAGAAGTCGCATGCTGCTCTTGAATGTTGGAGTTAATTCTTCCATTCCTTTACCTCATTCTTCATTTGCCTGACAATCGATTAACACACTAATCTTTATATTCCTTTCTCGACAACATACAAGATTGTTTTAAACTAATTGATTTTATCACAATGAATTAATATGAAACGAATTGTTTAATTTATCACATTATTTCTGTTTGAACGGAAAGAAGAATACTTATTCATTATTACTTTTAAAATATCAACAATTTAATGTAAATTCATTATAATAGTCATTAATAATTAAACATGTCTAGGAGGGATCGAAAAAAAAACTATTAAAATGTTGGATCAGAACATCATCAGCTTTCTTACTGTTCCATCCAATTATTATTAAATTACAATTACAATTAAATTCTCACCAATTTCAATGGAATGAATGAATCGAATTGACGCAATGAAGCGTTGAAGGAATGAACAGAATTTGGGAGAGGAAATATATATTGAGAATAAAGAAGAAATTTACTAAATAAATTCTGATATATGTGAATACTTCTCTTCATTCAATGGACAAAATGATCATCGGACATTACGACTTATCATTCTCAACGTTTACTTTCTTTCCAACCAATTCATGAAGAACACTCGAATAGAAATAGAAAATAATATTCTCTATTTAATCATTTGACATTAACAACACAAACAGTTCGAATAAATGCATATGATATTAGAGAAAAGTTGAAACTTATCCTAATTATTTGTCGCTTTATACATATTCTACGTAAAATTCCTAAATTTATTGTTTCATTCAAATTTTATTAAACTTTTTATCTTGAACTCCAATATTTTAGTCTGCAATTTCTAAAACAGTATCGGTAACGGTTTTTTTTATTAATTTATAATAAATAATATTAAATCATAATAAATAAATGATCAGATTGTGACGTTGTACAACTCGTTCATCTTTCCGTTCTTTTCGTGACTTTCAATTCCAGTCGTTCATTTGTCCTTCCTTCATTACTCATATACAGCTCTCATTTCGAACGAAATAATACTTATACTAGCTCTAGAAAGACGAGGGGAAAAGGAGTTTTTCAGAAATAAACATATGTTTCTTATAATCCTTCGTAATGGCGATGTATAATACATTGGACAAGAATTATTAGTGTATACGTCACCGAGTTGAGTGGACAGATGAGAAACGGGCAGATTAGGAACCTGAATTACTAGCACAATCGAAAAATCAAAAGTTTAACAACTGACAATTCCCATGTGATACAATTGGGATACCAATTCGTCAGGAATAGTTACAATTTAACTATGTATATTATTAATTAGTTATATTATACTCGATACATCGATATTGTATAATGAAAATATAATATATCTCTATAATAAATAATAGTATCAAATAATATACTATAATTCTATAACCGATGTCATCTGTTTCTTCTATTATTGTATAATGGAAATGTTATATTTTGCTGAAGTTGTCGCAAAATCAGACGTCGTCAATATTATTGAGTATTATACTTTTTCAATAATATTATTCATTAATCATAATATCAATATTAATAATCGTCCCCCAACATTTAATGTCCATATTCTCCTTTTTTTACTTTCGGAAACTTCCATTTGAAAAAATAATCTACATTTTATCTATTTTCACTTGAATTCCGATATACATATATATTTTCTATTTTATTTATCAATTAGTAGATGTTTGTTTATTATTTGTAATTATAATTAATATAAATTTGTCGTTCATAATTCTCAAAGTTATCATTCTTTCCTTTCTAGGAAATAATTAATAGAGTAATAAATAATTGATTTATTTTTATGTTTTATAATCAATTGGAGATATTCTCATATAGATTACATAAAATCAGACATACACAAATCATTTCACAATTGTCCGTCTTCCAATAATTCAATATTCCAATTGTTTTACGTTCAAACTTTCCATCTCCCCACATATACATCTTCATCTCAATATAAATATGTACGTAAATAATAAATAAATATATTGATACAACACATATACATACAACCATAAACTGTAGAGAAAGTTAGAAAAACGGAAAAAAGAAGAGGCAACATTTTACATAACAAAATAAGAGCAGCGTGATAGACATGTGAGGGAAGAACGACATTTGATAAACGGACAATTTGGTAGACGGAACTATCTGATAAATGAGCAATTTGATAATGGGACTATTTGGTAGACCAACCGTTTGGTAGACGAAAGTTTCGTACACGGTATTTGGTAGATCGACCATTCGGTACATTACTTATACACAAAAAAATTGTGTTACACATTTTTTAGGGTTAATTTAGAAATAAAATTTAAGTTAAAGTTATACATTAAGTATTATTATAATGTAATTGTCCCATCAATCAAATTAATTAAGATTATTATCGTTAATATCATATTATCGATAATAATCGTTTTAAGTCATCGAAAAATTTTATATAATTTGAATGTTAAAAAAGAAAATATCAAAAATGTATACCATAATTCCGTTGTTCATAATCAATCAAATGGTCGATTTACCAAACCTCCGTCTAGTAAACATCCATCTACCAAACGGCCGGTTCACCAAATAGTCTCGTCTGCCAAATGGTTCGTTTATCAAATGACCTAGACACACATGTGAGGACATTAAAGGATAATAACGTTTCAGGAAAAAAAGAGACAATTCGGAGACTCTACAAAATCGCAGACTCCACTTTTAACAGTAAGGTAAAAAATGAGACATCTTTTTTAGCTCTCCAAATATTAAAACAATAGTGATGTTGCAAAACTTTTGTAGAATAAAAATAATTTACTCTACGAATATCCGAAAATTTAATATTTCTTTAAAATAAGATCTGACTTATAACTTTCTTTCCGGAAGAAAATGTACGATTTCTAACAACGAATTTGTTCTTTTTTTTACAATTTACTATGTCCTCCCCACATTAGCTTGGGAATAATAATAATTGAACTATTATGGTATCCAAACGTTCATTCAAAAGAAGATATCCTCTTTAAAACGAACAATTATTTCTTCTCTATTCCTATTTATTTATGATTTAATTAATTTAAAATATGATTTAATTCGTTTTTAAAACTTTATGCGAGGTTAAAATAAGAAGCATTTCTACATATCGAAAAATCGAAGATATCTATTACTCTCATTTCACCTCCGAGAAAATATAGTTATATTCTGACTCATCGGGATACTTCAATACTTCAATTATTAAGAAATTAGATTCCTACTAAACCATTAGGTATATTGATTATTTGCGTGCAATTGAAATGAAGATTAAATTAAATGAGTTGTCTAGAATGGAATTTTTTCCTTTTCTATACAATCATACAACCTAACCGGAAGATGATTTACAATATTGAAATTCTAAATTATGCTTTACAGGCATCAAATGAATCAAATAAATCGATTGAATATTTCTTTTAGATGAGAATAATAAAGACTGAATAGACGAATAAAATTGTTCATATTATTATTATTATTATTATTATTTACTACTAAAATTTCAATACGGATAAATGTAAAAAATTAATAAAAATTTTTCGTTTTCGATCTAACCTCGATCAACCGATGTAACTAGCCAAGGGATTCACAATCGATTGGTAAAGATGAAGCCGAATCATATGAAGAAAAGAAATTTTTGAAATGGTGGTGAAGAACTGTGTGAAAATTGAAAGGATATAATAATTATTCATATTGGATTCGGAAATTTTATGGATAAGAGAAAATACTGGACGAGAAATGAGGTTGGAAATATGGAATGGAAGAAAACTATTGTGAGGATAAAGGAGACAACGATTACATCTGTGAAAACAGCAAACTAATCTCTTAACTCATGTTAATACTGTTTATAACCATAAAATGATGATGTTCTTAATAAGCCACCATTAATCATGCTAATCATATTCCGATACCTTGAACTAACAATTAAGACAAAGTCCACTCATGGTCATATTGACCAATGTGTACAGCAGGGATGGCCATTTGGATTTCGTTCTATTGGAGTTGGAGAGTAAAAAAATCCAAAGAAATCCTTCCGTGGCCACCTAAAGGTTTGATAAAACAGACTATTTGTAGAAATTCTTTTCTATTCTTTTCTAATTATTATCCTTATACACATAAAAAATCCAAATG
>JALJEE010000021.1:0-62835 GCA_023231475.1 Seison nebaliae | reverse complement strand
ATGTTCGTAACAAATGATGTAAAGAGTTCTTCTTTTTTAAAGCTTTTTAAGACTGTGGTTCTTCCACTATATTCTCTGGATACCATATTTTTATGGACTCAACGTTCATTCTTGTCGATCGACCGTGCCTACACTCGTTTTATCAGGAGATTAAACGGTTGTTTTCACAGATGTAATCGTTTTCTGCTTTTCACAACAGTTGGTCTCGTGCCGCTGCCGATTCTCTTTTGTCGTCGCGTTTTTGTCGGCAAAATTTCAGAATCGAACTTCCACACTTCATACAATTCCAACATGAATCATTTTCATAATCGCTCAGTCTTTAATCATATTACTCGATACTACACCCGAATTACACCGATTGATCGACGTTGGCGAAGATCGAATTTTTATTTTTCCCTATTATTATTATCTATTTTGCTAATTTATCCCGACGGGAATTTTTCTAATAAATAATAATAAATAATAATAATAAATCTGTCTAAATTTCTTTGCAAAGAATGTTTAAAATTTACAAAAATTTCTTTGATGAAAATTTTGAAATTTTATAGAATTTCGTTTCGTTATCAAATTAATTTTTGTTCAAAATTTTTTTAAATTGAAATGAAAGTCTTATTCGATGAATTTTGATAAGTGTAGAAATTAAATAAATTGTGATAAATAAATATATGGAGGATTCACAAGAGAATGATGAAGAGGATTTATATGCCATTGACGTTTTTGATATTTTAGCGAATATTTCGTTTTGTCCGAATGAATCGAATCGATTTCAGATGACAGATCGAATGAACATGTGGATTTGTAGTAATAACATGATCATTCTCAATTCATTCAATCAAGATTATTTGGAGAATGAGAATAATATGAGTGATTGGAATAAATATTTCCGAACATATAATCATCCGAGAAATGTTCATTACTCCTCTCCAATCTTCACCAGTCAACGACTTATCGATTCGATTCCTATAATCGAACAGAATTTCAAATATAAAAATGAAAAATATTCAAAAGAATTTTTCGAAGAAATCGAACATTTCATGAGAATATTTGAATTATCTTTCCTCTATCTCGATCAGATGAGATATCATACAAATCAATTGAAAGTTATTGATCGATCACTTTTCACTTTTATGAATATGAAGAGAAATGATACAAAGAAACGAATGATGGAATTATCGAAGAAACGGAAAGATATCATTAAGAAATTATTAGAATTATTTCGATATCGACACCATCTCATTGAGACGGACGAATATGTGATGAAGAAAATTCCGAAATTATTTCAAATTCTCAAATGGATTTCCACAGAATTCTTGACAGATTTCCAACTGAATTTGGGTGAACATAAATCGAATTATTATAATGAATCATTTTATCTGATTTGTAATCGAAATAGTTGTGGTTACAAATCAATCAAAATAATCGAAATTGATGTTGAACATAATCTCTTATTAGTTTGGACGATGACGAATGAATTATTATTTATAATTAGTTATCATACAAAAATCATTTTTCATCTATCATTATCCATCATTCGAATATTATTCTTATTATCGATCAATGAGAAATTGAAAAATTTCAAAATGAAAATAGAAAATTCTCATAATTATTATACAAATCATTCTCCTTTCCAACAATCAATTGAAGCGATGGAGGAAAAATTTTCATCAATTCCTCAATTCTCCACAAATGAACAATATCGATTAGTTGGTGAAATGACGATAATTTCATCAGATTTCATTCTAATGAAAAATGTTGAAATAAAAGAAATAAAAAAAGAATTGATAGAATTCGATGAAATTAATCAATTGAAGAATTATTCGATTATTATCCTCATTTTATCCGTCAATTATCATTTAGATATTTTCGAAATTAATTCAACTAAATTCAAATTAATCGATCAATTAAAAGTGAATGATAAATTAATTCGATTAATAAATATTGATGAAAACATTCAATTTTTATCGATAACTAATAATGATGAATTGATGATTAATCGATATTATATGGAAAGAAAAGAAATTAGAAGTCAATTAATCGATAAAGGAAATAATTTAGAAATTATTGATATTTATGAAATTAATTGTGATGAAACTAAACAAATTATTTTACTCTATTTCAATACTAATAATTATTTCCTTTATTATCATCATGACGGTAAAGTGAAGAAATTATCAATGAATAATTATCAAATGATGAAATGTGGAAAAATTGAAAATGAGAATTCGATAACTTTCATCTCACAAGAAAATATCAATTCTTTCAGTTATTTATATTATCATCAATATGATATAAAGTCTGGTGAAATTAAACGAAAATCCATCAAATTGGAAGATCCATTATTCGAAGATTCGTATCTCCAACATTCCAATTTCCTTCATCGAAAACATTTCAATCAAGTCTTATCCTTTCCAAATATTCATCGTCGAATTTTCAAATCTATGAAAAATTTAAATTATCATTTTAAGGAAACGGATTATTGGTTCAAAGATAAGAGTCTCGATACGTCAAATGTGAAAATGTCGGTGATGGACAAACGAATTCCGAAGACGATTTCATCAGTGAAATTAAGTCGAAATTGTTCATTCTTATTCGTCATGTGTCGAATTCGAAGAAACCGTCGAAAATGGGGAAGGAAAATAACGAGATTTTATGTAATTCCATTGAAGACTTCCAGAAAAGAAATCCATTTACAATTATCTCTAACTAATCGAATTAATACGTTGAAGCAAATCGATTTAAAACGAGAATATTTTCTTTTCCTCTTCTATGTCATCACATCTGGTTATGTGTTCAATTCGTGTCGAAATATATTCAAATCCTTTTTCGATTTCCATCAAATTATTCAAAAATTTACAAACGTCAATTTGAAAAAATTCGTTAGTAAAACATCTCGAATTAATACACCAACAATTGAGAGACTTTCCGTCATTTCACCAAAAGCCAAAGTTGATGGAAGTCTCATTTTGAAGTTTTGGGAGAAGAGAAAACTGAAAAGAAATTCACCAAAAAAGGAAATATTCGGGAAGAATGTTCAAATTTCTCCAGAAGAGATTTCGTTCGATATTTTTAAATTGAAGGAAAAATATCATTTTAATTTTAAATTCGAAATAAAAGATGATATCGATTTGGAATCATTGAAATTTCTGAATGAAAATCAATTAAATGAAATTCGATGGTTGATCATTCAAATGATTTATGGACTTCCATCAGAAACGATGATTTCCGTTGATCATTTCATTCAATATCTCTTACATGGCGAAAAAATAATTTTGATAAAAGAAGAAGAAAACGAAGTGGTCGAAGAGAATGAAGATCTCTTAATTTTTCTATGTAATCTCTTCACATCAATTCAAGTCGTTTATTTATTCCATCAACAAATTCGATTAGGAGACAAAGAGAATGTCCTTCTAATATATCGACATTTGTTCGCTCAATTACTCATCATAAAATGTGCTCAATTCGGCAATTCGACTTCAGATGAAGAATTATCTCAATTTCTCACAAGACGAAACATGTCACCGATCAGTTTTCTTATTAATCCAATTCCTCGGCTTTCAATTTTAACCAACAAATTTCCTCATCGACGACTAAATGAATTTCTATCAATTTTTCATACAGTTCTTCCTCTTTAAAAAAGATATTTCTCCTTCTAATCAGTTAAATATCTGATATCACCCTCTAACGTAGCACACTCACAATGTTCAACTAATTACAAAAGTTGATGAGAGATGACATAGTTACCATGGAAACAAAGTCTATTTATTAATAACAAATAGTCTTATAATAATTTAAAGAAGTTCATCGGATTAATTCGAAATTTAATTGAATAATTTAATTTTAAATTAATTTCATCCTTCTTCCAAATTCATGAAAATCCTAAATAGTTGGCTTAGAAAGAGAACGATAGAATTTAGTAACTATTCGTACTCAATTAAATTCACCCAAAAGATTTTGATTAACCATGAGTAAGGCACATGCTCCGGAGTTGAAGAAGTTTGTGGATAAGAAATTGTTGTTGAAATTAAATGCGGGTCAGAATGTGCAAGGTGTGTTGAGAGGATATGATCCATTCCTCAATATCGTTCTGGATAATACAGTGGAAGTGAAGAAGAATGGCGATGAAGTACCGATTGGTATGGTGGTCATTCGAGGCAATAGTATCGTAATGATGGAAGCTCAAGAACGTATCCCAATTCATTAATAAACGATATAAATTTTATAATTATTATTTTGAATAAAAATTTCATTATCCTCACAACCAACTCACAATTTTATTTGTTTTATTTTTCTGATATTTTTCTAGATTATAAAAAAAACAATGAAAATTTTTTTTCTTTTAATTTTTATTCTTATGAAAATTGTGGATTTTCGGAAAAGTGAATTGAGATTGAGAAATGAATCTTTTCCTATTCATCTGTTGAATGGAAGTGATGTAATTAGTTCTCAGATCGAAAAACATGGAATTTGGGAGAGACGTATTATAGAATCGATAATTCATCTCATAAATTTAAATGAAAATATTTCAAAAATTTTCGTAGATATCGGAAGTCATATCGGAAGTTATTTATTGCCAATTTGTTCTTTGTTCAATCCGAACATTCGATGTATCGGACTAGAAATTGATGGACTTTTATTCAATATTTCACAGGATAATATGGAAATCAATCACATCTCTCACAAAGTCCAACTCATCAACAAAGCGATTATTGAGAATTCACATATAAATTATTCGTTTTGTTCGCCTTCAATCAACAATTCTGGTAACGGTCAAATTTATAATAATTTCAATGAGAATAATGAGAGATATTGTGGAATGTTGAAAACGAATCAATTAATAAATTCCTCGTCACTTTTGATGGAAATGAAACGGAAAGATAACGAATTCGTTTTCCTCAAAATCGACGTAGAAGGATCGGAATGGAGATTCTTTTGTAACGAAACTTTCCTGCCCAACCAATGCAAATTGAATGAACAATGGTTTCCGAAAACACAAAATAAATTTGTTGTTGTTGTTGTCATGGAGATAGGAGTTATGCAGTTCGAGAATAATAAATTGTTGAGAAGTTTGTTGAAGGGATTGAATAATTATTTTGGGGGAAGTGCTTGGGAGACGAATCGAATTAATCGAGTTGACGTTTCCATAGACAATCTTCCATGGAATTTACTTTTTATCGATTATCGTCTCCTTCTCCAATTGTCTGATGATGTTTTGTTAAATTTCTGAATAAAAGCTAAAATTAAGGAATGTTCATTTATTTTAAATTTTCTTCTCAACAAATTATAAATTTATCAAAAATTCAATTAATTCCCAATTGACAAGGAAACCATACTGATGAATGATGTAATATATTAGATTTTTAATTGTCAGAAACTTTACATTATCAGTTCTAATTTGAAAATAAATTCTATAAAAATTTTAATTTAAACGTTAAAGAAACCGGTGAAAAAAAATTTCTTATAGAGAAATGGGTTGTAGTATCGGAAGGAATCCTCAGAAAATTCAACCTGTAAAATTGAGGCAAACACAATCGACGACTAATGTTATGCCAACTAATCCGATTAAGATCAAGAGAACCACCTCGACCATACATTCGAAGGTTCCCGAACCCAATAGTTGGACTGTTGATATGACCACTATTAGAAATCGACCACCTGCTAAATTGCCACCACTCAATTTAAGAGTTTCAATTTCTTAAATTATTCAAAAATTTAATTTTTATTTATCTAATTTAAACTTGGAAAATAGAAACCGCCAAATGGAACGAAAGAAACAAAAGAAACGAAAGAAGAAGTTAATAAATAATTTTGAAGAATTTTAAGAATAAATTTGACAGATTGAAAAACGAGTCAAATTGGCAGCATTTAAACGTGAAGAACGATTGAAACGAATTAAAGAAAAGCAAAGAATCGCGAACGAAAGAAGAAAATTAGCATTAATGAAAGTTAGTCTTTTAAAAGAAAAAAACTAATAGATTAAACACTAACACTTAATCTAATCAAATTCAGAAACAACAACAAATGAATATATCGATTAATGATGAAATTCCCATATATGAAGAAGGAATATCAAATACCAATTCTATAAGAACTTTAACCAACATAACAAATTTAAGAATAGATTCTGGTTATTCTGATAATTTGAAAGAGGAGAATAAAGACCAACAAACTTTCAATATCGATGAATTATGTCAAGAAGGATTAATCAATTAATTTCTTCATTTTTATGAACAAACATTTTATATTATTATTTCGCTTCAATTTTCGCTTAATTAATAAAATCGAAATAATTTGAGATTTATTTAAATAATAAATTGAAATAAATTTATTGGAGAGATGTTCGAAAAGGATATTAATGAGAGTAGTTCAAATTGAATAAATTATAAAAAGATTTTGAAGAAAGCGCATATTTTGTCAGTTTCTACTTTTTTTCAATTCAATTTTTCCACTTTAAATTACTTTGTTTAAACTTTCCCATTTTATTTGTTGCACTATTTCCTTTTCTTATTCACTTCTATTCCACCATGAGCAATAGTAATAGCAATATCAGTTAGTGACAATTAGAATTCTCGTATTCGATATGTGATCGATATTTTCAGATGCCAGTTTCCCCCAAGACATGAAATATGAGGAAGCTAAGGAACATTTCAAAACGAAGTTTCTTGACTGTGATTGCAGTTGTGATGCGAAGAAGAGAGAACAAAAAGAATTCGTTGAATGTGCCATGTTCTCCGACTTCTTCAAAGATCTCCAAAAAGTTATGTCAACTCCTGGTTATGAGATTACCTGCTACTGTAAATGTGGCGAGAAGAAAGATCATGTCGGATGTTTTGGAGTGAAATTGGGAGCACCGATGTTCGACAGAGTTCTCAAAAAATAATCAAATTCACAAACAAATTGAACAATAATCTCAAATTAAAAAGAGATGTGATTAATTTTAATTTTAAGAATTATCGACCACAATTAGGTCGATATCGTATGTTGTAATTTTATTTGGATCGTTAGATATATAATGAGATTAAAAATATTATGAATTAGAAAGAAGAAAAATCAGATTATTACTCCAAAAACAATAATCAAGAAAATAATTAAAATTTTTGTTGTTTTTTCTTTAATCGATAAGATAAAACGAATATGATAATTCATCATATATTAGTATGTGAAAGAGAGGTGAAAGCGTTGGATAAATTCGATATAATAAAATTTTATGGAACTTTTCTTATCGGTTTTTTTTTTGCTTTTTCTTCGATTTTTGGAGAAAATGAGATATTTCCGATGAGAGATATCTCATGAATGAAACGATTCGCATATAGTTCGAAATAGCAGCGATTCGATATTGATAAAGGAGAATTATTTTGAGAGAATTATTACAAATAGCGATGAATTAGATAAATTAAAAATTATGTGAAATTAGAGATCAAGTTGGATATCATTCTCATCATAAAAGAAATTTAATTCTTTCTTCGATTTCTCTCACAACTTTTTGAAGATTTTATCTTTCTTTTTCACACAACTCTCAATTGCATTTTATAATCGATTGAGTCGTCCTAAAAAATTAGAAGTTTAAATAAATTGTCGATAATTCGAAAAGGAAAAATTAAGAACTTTCATCTAAATTCCTTTTGAGAGCGTCCTGTACACGAATTCGAGCTGGTAAGAAATCGAAGGAAAGTCCGAGACGAATTATATTGTGATTGTTCGCTAGAGCTTGAGCGATAGCTAATTCGGCTGCATATCCCAAATGATGTTGTCTCTATTGGAGAAATATTTTGAAAAATTTTTAAAAAATAATTAAATTTTTAAAATTACAAAAAGGTCAAATTGAACTTGATTATCCATTCTCAATTCTTTAATATTGTCATGTTCACAAGCTGCACGTACGATATCTACCATCGATTGTGGTGTTAAATTATTTGATTCAATATTCAAAGATTCCAAATGTTCATTCTTGTCCAACATATCCGCCACTTTCTATTAATTCAAATTGAGAATATATTTGTAAAATAAAAAAAAATTCGAAACTTTTCCCAGTTTATCATTCAAATTGACGTTTGCCATGGCAACGGCTTTCAATTGATGATTATCTCCCATTGCTTCAACGATCTCTTCTAAGGTGTCGACTTTCAAATCCTAAAAACGTCAAATTTGACGTGTTAATGAGAAATAATTTAAACTTTGATATTATTCAAATTTAATGAAGTTAATGATTCTTCATTATTTCTCAATTTCTTTAAACTGTCGATTGGATCTGTATCATTATCTGGTTCCATTGGTAGGACGGGTAGAACTTCCGCTTTCGCCGCACTATTCCAACCAGATTGACTTTCCGCTCCTGGTTTAGCAGTTACAGCCGCATGATATTGTACTTGATTAATCAATCCGGTAAATCCAAGAATAGCTGAAATTTAAAAATTATTTGAAATTTTCAAATTTAAATTTCAATCAAAACCAGCTAGATCGACAATTTCTGATTCATTCGCATTCTCTAATAATTCGTCCCATTCAGTACAAACTAATCCGTGATCATCTGGAACTTCGACTTCGGGTGGTGGTGGAGCTTTCCATACTTTTCCTTCAAAATACATGACGAATTGATGAAAGATGGAATTAGGAATGGAATAGTAAACCTCTAGTTTTACTTTCGAAGGGAACTAAATTGTCCCAATCCGGTTCTTGTTGACTGGCGAGTGCGATATGTTGAACTAAATGTTTCCTGTCGAATGGTCCAGTTGGTGCTTTAATTGTTTGATCTCGACAACGTTCCGATGCTGGAAGATAAGCATCATCTGGATCAACTTCATTATTTAATTCCTCCAATTCTTCATCGGTCAATTTACTCAATAAATCGTCGATATCGAGATTGGCGAATTCGGAGAGATCTCGTCCAAATAATTTTGCCGCTGGTCCCGACATAAGAGCTGTTGATTCAGTATAGCGAAGTGTTCGCTGACGTGTGACAGTTTGTTTCTCTGAAACGAAACAAAAAGAGAAAATCCAATTGATTTTTTCTTTATAATGACATTTAGTTGACAAACTGATTAATGGGAAGGAGGAGGAATTATTAATGAAAATAAACAACTTTCTCTCACCATCATAACAGGTGGAAGAGATGGAATTAGAAATGAGTGAAAGCAGATTATGAGTTGAACAAACAAAATTAATAAAATTTCTTTTCAAATTCCATTCAAATATTAGTTCGATTTAATTAATGACAGAAATATAATGACGGAAGTAACGTTCGCGTCTTCATCTCATTTCGACCTAATTCGTCAACCACCGATTAATGTTGTTGTTAATAATTTGAAAAATAATAGATCGAATCTTTTCTTCAATTCAATATGAAATTTTTGTTAGTTAGTTATCGGTTTTCGAGCTAGCTGAGCAAACATATTTCCATAAAAAATAATCGATGATATTGAGGTGGGAACGGAATTTAAAAATTTACCGTCTTCCGGTACATGTTTCAATTTATCTCTCTCATTAATTAATTCGTCATTTTGCCGTGTTAACGGCGAATATTCCATGTCACTATCGAACATTTTTTGAACATGTTTCAATCCAGTTTTATAAGAACGATTCTCTTCAAATTTCTCATTTGGGACAACTATCTCACTGTCATCACCTTCTGGTGGTCGAAATTCAGGTACAGGCATCGGTTTTAATACCGCTTCTAATGTTGGTTGTCGGATTTTGAAACGTTCATGAGCTTTTCTCATCACGTCACGTTGAGCTAAAGTTATCCAGCCAAGTCCTTTAATAAAAAGTTCTTTTGATTGTTTTGGCGATTCGGTGTCAACATCTAATTTGATTGCCATCGATTGATAGAAAGTAGTTGGACGATTAACTTGAACGACTTGTTTCAATTTCTTCTTCTTCTCTTCAATTTCACCAATTAATGCTTCTTCATTATCATCAATGAGATTATCTTCTTTCATCTTCTCTTTAATCTCTTCCGGTGCTAATGATGATAAGTCTTTAGTTTTTGTTCTTCTTAAACTTTTTCGAATCGCTAAAATTTTTCGACGATCCGAACTCGATTCCTTATCATTCTCTTTATTCTCTTCTTTATTCTGATTTTTTGTGGGTTTCAATTTAGCTTGGAAAATTTCGCTGTCATTCGGAGATGTTGGTTGTTCGAAATATTTCGGATGATGTAAATGATGTTGTAACGGTTTAAGAAATGTGTTGGGTGACGTTCGATCGATGTCAGTCTCCACTTTCTTCATTTCTACATCGATCGGTTTCAATTTATTTAAAAATAATGCTTGTTGTTCATTATTGTCAATCTCATTATTTGATCGATCAATCGATCGTCGATTTTGATATTTTTCTTTTCGATCTTCCTGTTGTATTTGCCATTGCAACCAAAACGATGGGGGACTTGCTGGTGGTTCATTATCACTCTGATTTTTATTATCATCCTCCTTTTCGATGGGAGTCGCTTGTAAGAATAATGGTTCCGTTTTGCCTGGTTTTTCTCGTCGTTTAATATTCCGTTTTTTCATTTCATTTTTCCATTGTGGAATTTTTGGAGAAGTTTTCGGTGGCGATGTTGTTTGATTCGGTTCAATCGTGGATTCATCAAAAGTTTTCGAGAAACTTTTTCCCACTTTCTTCAATTTGACGAAGGCGTGTGGATTATATTCGGGTGAAACGGTTTCTAAAGTTTCCTGAATCTTCTGATCTCTCTCCATTTCCAACTTCTCCAATGCGGACAACTGAGCCTCACTATCATCGAGAGCTACTTGTTGTGCTTGTGTCGTCGGATAATGATATTGATTAGATTGCGGTGGAGTATAACTTGTTTTTAAATCATCTTCGATAAAAGCATGTTGACCAACAGGTGTTTTCACATGACGTAATCCAGTAACTGGATCGAAAATTGAATCATCGTTATATTTCTGTGTAATTTGAGATTCATATTTGAATCCAGACAACCTGGGTAAATTCATGGATAAATCTGTTTTCTCTTCTTTATTTTCGATTTTTTTATTTGAAGGTTTGTTCGTTCTATTTCGAATATTTGAATTTTTTTCGAGTTCGCACCTTCCTATTGAGACCGACTCGACATGATCAAGATGTTTGGTGGGAGATGTAGGAGATTTGGTTGCGATTGGTGAACGTTTGGCTTGTTGAAACTGCTCCGGAGAATGATGATGTTGATAGAGAGAATTTTCTATTATTTCCAGCTCTTTCTCTTCTCTAATGGCGTTTTTGGGCGGTGCTGATGATTGATGATGACTACCATCTCCAGTAACATTAGTTGTACACCTCAATGAACTTGCGGTGGTTCTCTCTCCATTTTCAATTTCAGCTGTTCTCTTCTCTTTCAAGTTATCAGATGAATTAGCAATTGCAAAAGTTTTCTGATCTGCACCATCATTCCTCTCTTTCTTACCTTTCCTCTTCTTCTTTTCAGATTTATTTAATGATGAGTCACTATTGCCCATTTTGATTGATCAGAGATCTATTCTTACTAGCACATACGTACAAAAGTATGTAATCGGTACAGAAAATAAATTATACAAGAAAGAATTTGTTCGTGCGCATTTTAGGTAGATGATAACGAATGCAACGCTATAAAGAGTACTCTGGATGATAACAGTCTAAAAATGGAATGTGTTTCCAATTCGATTAAAAAAAGAAATTATAATAAATGAATAATAATTTTTTAAAGAAATTAACGTGAGAGAATAACGATCCGATAAATTATCAAACTTATAAATCTTCCGAACTTTTTTCTCAACTAAATTTTTATTCATCTAAATTAAGTTCATTCATTTCTCACTTCTACCATTGTGCAAGTCGTCAAACTCGACCAATTAACTGTGAGTGAAGTTGAAGGAAGTGGAAATTATTTTGAAATAATAAACTATCCAGAAATTTAGATGAGAAATGAAGTTAATGATTTGAAGAGGATTTGAAGTATTAGGAATAATGAAAAATACGAAGTTCATTCTTTCATAATTATCTTGTTTATCCTAATATCAATTTGATTTATTTTGTGAGAGGAATTCTCTTCCTCTTCCAATTACTTCCATTCTCACGAGAAAGGAAAAACGAATGCAACATCAAAATGGGAGCAAACTATTAATACCTTTTGGATTCCACTAAAGACTTTCCCATCACCATGAAATTGCTTCATTCCATTGCGCTTAAACTCCATCTGAACATATTATTGGGAGAAATGAACGTCATTCATATAGAACATGATGTTGTTCAAGGAAACGATCTGATGGTTTTGGAGATAATCATCCCTATCCGAATTTATTTACATAAATTCCTTAAAATTCCATGGTAGTATTGACGAGTATATCATATATCTTCCATCCATTTATATCATAACAACATTCATAATGAAATTATTATTATTTAATATTATTATTATTGTTGTTGTTGTTTTTCTTAGTTCGATTAATTTCTATTTCGTTTTCCAACGATATATATTTTGAGAAATGTTTTCAGATGGAAAGAAAGAAATAATTGTTCGTAAATTACTACCTATCCATTTGAAGAGTAAACGATAGAATAGAGAGACGAATGTCTTCAACACACGTTATATTAACTAATACCAAACGTTTTGTTAGAGGGATTTACACCGCCGAATGTTAAGAAATAAAGATAATGAGCACAAGATTAAGAATGATCAAACACACAAATATTAAAGGTTGAATGTTTCATTATTTCATTTAGAACAAACCATAATCAAATTCATCGTCGCTATATTTATCAACAGAGACGGACATTCTCTTCTCACAATGAATGTGTCGTAATTAAAAGAAAGAATTTATCTGTTTATAATGGAAAACATTATCAAGATTAATCACGACCATTCAATTGATCGAGAAAAATAATAAATTTTCATAAAATTATCTCAAAACATAAACAAATCATCATCATAACAATCTTCCTTATCATACTCATAACATTTTCCTAAAATTTAGATTGTCCATTTTATTTACATCTCATTATCTTCACGTTCAAATTTTATTTCATTCTCATTTTTTCAACAATTCATTTCTCCTTCTATTTCCCTTCATTATATTGTTGTTACTAATCGATAAGATTACATAACTATAAAACAATTCAGGGACAGTCATTCAAAAAATTAGTTTCCCAACTGTTCACTTCTCACAACATCTTCAATCATGAGATGTAGATGTATTGTTGAAGAGTGAACGTTTCGATGAATCTATTCCATTATTACCTTTGAAGACAGAATGAAACTTATCATTATTTTACTTCACTTCTCGATCCCTCCACTTTTAGTGCAAAGAAGAGAACTCTTCTTATTATTTCTTCACACATCTCTTCTCTTTCCATTCCACTCGATTATAGTAATGTTAATTGTTGCAGTGAACGCCAAATTGTGCGTTAGCAAACAAACATATCTTCTTTTGGAAAAGTTTTCTTTTCTCCTCTATTCAACACTGGACGACCAGATTTTATCTTCATCATTTTCTTATTTCCATCTTTTATTGATGGCACTCGTTTTCCATCAATCCTATTTTAAGGACGTTCCCCCCCTCTCCCCCGTACCGCCCTCAAAAGTCAATATTTCAAATCCTCAATATGTAATCTATGCAATTATCAATGAACTTATACAAATAAATCACTTAAACATGCTTTCAATTAATCCAAACTCCGATTAGGGATCGTCCAACAAACCATTCTCTAACTCATCAAATTGAAATAACGTTGTAATCATTTTCGTTGTTAATAACGGGGAGAACTTCCTTGATGTCAATACAAATATAATCTTTATTAGAAAAGTTATTTCGTGTGTACAATACAATAATTTTTTGCTCAAAAAATTGAATAAATAATTAATTAAATTTTAATTATTTAAATAATCAAAAATAATAGAATCGATTGGGATTATGGTAAATTTCAATCAATTGAGGAAAGGTTAGAAAATTAAATTTATTAATAAAATTCTGATAGAGTAAGATAGTTTTCTAATGAAAGTATTTAAATAATTATCGAAAAGTGAACTATTGTAAAACGGAAAATAAAATAAAATAAAATAAAAAGTTTGTTTACAAATCTCTTCTGACTATAGAAGATGATGATGATACGAAAGTAAATGCAAAATGTGAAAAGGAATGAAGAATAATAGAAAATTGATGGATTGAATTCGTTGTGGGAAAGTGGTAAAATTTAATTTGAATAATTCTCTAATAAAACTGTTTTCTGCTCATCCTCCAACATATCGATACATTCTCGGATTTTCTGAATAAAAGTAGAAAAATAATTTTTCTTCTCTTCATCTTTCAATTGATATCGATAATGATTAGCAAATTCATTAAATGTGTTCGAAGAGATGGAAGATGTTCGTCGATGTTTTTTGAATATCGAAGGAAGAGATGGAATATAATTCGGAATATCGATCGATATCTTCGATGGATCTTCCTTCAAATTCGGAATAATAATTCTGAGAAATTCATAAAAAGTGGTGGAGGATATGGAATCTTTACTTCTTCCAATACCATCCGAATGATAATATAATTGATTAGTATTCTCCGAATTATCAGAGAATACTGAATCATTATTTTTATTTCCACTATTCACATCGATTTCCATACAATTCCATTGTCGTTGTTGTTGTCCAAGAAACTTCTTTCGATTCATATCATTCAATTTCAACAATTCAACTAATATCACTAAATATACTTCGATTAATCTGACAAGAAGGAAAGATCGATTTTTCGGATAATCATCTTCATTTTTTGATTGTTCATTATCATTATTATTATTATCGCCAATATTATTATTTAAATTTCGGTTCTTAATATTGAAATTTTTCAAAATATTCAATCGAACTTTCTTCCCTTTCATAATTGATTCCATTTGTTGATTCGATGATTTTGAAGAGATTTTCTCTTCGATAAATTCTTTAATATCCAAATCACTCAGAAAATTGAGATATGCAGTCAATAAATAGATTTCGATTTCTTTCCGTCGTTGTTCGAACCAATAACAGAAATTTTGTGTAAGAATGAAATGTTTATAAAAATTGATCCATTCTCCTTTCAGTGACAAATTGGAGAAATGAACATATTTGCTCAAATGTTTGAAAAAGTCGTTGTTGTCGAATCGTTTAATTTTGGGAACGATTCGTTCAATCGGATTAAATGCACGTTTCCATGGTAACAACGTAGCGATATATTGTTCGATGGGAAATAAGAAATTTTTCGTTAATAATAAATATCGTTGGCGAATGATCAATGCCAATTGATCGGTAGAATGTGTCAATTTTTTCTCTTCCAATTCTCTCATCAATTCTTTGTCTTTATCAAGAAATGATTTGAATTGAGTTTGAAAATTGATATCATTCCACAACTGTTTAATTCCTGATTGATTGAGAAAATTTTTCTTTTTATTATTTTGTCCTGGTATGAGAATGGATGGAGAAGTTCCGACAGACGATGAAACTGAAGTGAATAATTTTCCATCATTCTTCTTAATTGACATTTGTTTAGGGAGAAGAGGTAATTGAGAATTCTTATTCTGATAACGAACATCATTTTGATTCCGTTTCACATGGAGAGTATTGGGAAATGTTTTTATACATTTCAAAAATAACGGATTCGTTACACCGATAATTGGAGCGGCGTCATAAATATTTGTACGTTTCGTAGTCAATTGATGGAAATCGGGATCATGTACTGTGAAATATGGTCGATAATCACTCAATGATTTGATGGGTCGGATGATATCGATGAGAATTTGAACGATTTCACTACAAGTTGATGGTGTGGAAGTGAAAACGAGAATCGGCTCGCCAACCAGAACCATTTGCCAGAGAATATGTAAACGATTAGTTAATGAGAGAAGTGAATGAGATGCATCGAAATGATGAATTGATTGAAGATTGATATCGATACTCATATTCACATTCGTAAATAATTTCAAATGTTTTTTATTCATTTTTAAAATTTGTTCTTTCTCTAATGATTTCTCATGATCGAAATTCTCATTTTTCTCATTCTCCTTCTCGTAATGATCACTCGTCATCGATGTATTGATGACAGTTCCCATGATAGGTAAAGTGATTCGTTTATTTACCGTCAATGATGGCCATTGATCGATCAAATGAATAATGGAATCAATCGCTGTAATTCCATAGGAGAAATAATATGGTGCAATAATGGAGAGAACGTGAGAGAAGAGATTATGGAACGGTAGATGTGAGAGAAGAACGAGAGATTCTTGTTGATATCCTCGTTTGATGGTTTTATCACGAACTTGACGGAAATATACATATCCATAAATATGAGACGTTTCCGCTTCCAAATTCAATGGACTACTTTTCTTATTATAATCGAAATATTTCGCTTCGATATAATTCGTTGGATTTGTTGTAGATCGTTTCTGTCTCGATTTATCGTTAATTAAATAATCGATATTTTCTCTCATTTCCATCGAATTATCATGTGAATCATTCGTCCTCAAATCATAACCATAAGACGTGAATGGCATTCGGAAATAATATTGTGTATCACCAATACTACTTGCATTGGAATCTGGGAAAGCTAAATAAGCAATGTTACTCTTGTCCATATCACTTAAAGCTTGATGTGATGGATGAATACTATTAACTCGTTGACCCGTTTCCAAATGGAAATGAACATTCAAAATCGAATGAATCCATTGATTAAATCGTTCCCATTGTAATAATCCGTCTCTCTTCTTTCCATCATCATCATCATCATTATCATCATCATCATTTTTCTTCTTTTTCTCCAAATTTTTCATTTTCATCATTTTTTGAGATGATCGAGAATTCAATAAAATTCGATCGTCCATCGATCTCGATGTTGTCACTTCTTCAATCAATCTCTCATCATCATTCACATAAGTGGCGATGGATTTGGATGTATATACATTCTCCAATTCACTCATTGATAACGAATCGGAATTAGTGAACGAACTGACAGAGTCGGTAGATGATTTAATTTGATGTAATTCATCCTCATTCACCAAATCACTTTCACCCGTCAACATCTGATGGGAGGAATTTGAGGATGAGAGAAAAAATGTCGAATTCAATTCGTCGTCTGTTGTCGACACGTTTCGATTTGTGATCGTGTCAGATACGGAGAGAGAGAGAGGAGAGAAAGAGAGTCAATTGAAAAATGGAAAAAATAATCTGAAAGGAAAGAAACAGAAAAACAAAAAAATTAACTCTAAAATATTCAAATTTGTCGGGATGAGTAACGGAATGATTAAAAATCGATTATGAATTGGAGACGATATTTAATTTTGACAATTTCAACAATTTCCGTCAATCATCAAAATCTGAATAAGAAATCGTTCGGGAACTTCAATTCCATTTCTTTGTTTTTCTTTTAAATTTTATTTTAATTCAATTAAATTCGTCCATTTTTCACTGTTGTTGTTTGGGAAATTAAGCAGAATCTTTTCTCATATCACAAGAATTTGCATTGTGAGTTGTTCATTTAATCCCTATGACATCAATCATCATAAAATGATGTCAATAAGTTAGAACATCTAAAAACAGTAAATCAAAATGACAACGAAAAAATCAAAAAAATCAAAATCGGCTGCATCGAAAAAAACGTTAAAATTAATTGACAATTAAATTATTTTCAAATATAATTGAAATTTCATTCTATAATAGTTCATCAGCTAAAGATGAGACTGTTAAGCAAGTGGCTGAGAGGAACACCAGAATCTGGGAACAGAAAGTTGAAACGGCTAATATGGAGAAAAAAGAATATTCGTTTGATTTCCTTCACATTCCATTATCTATGCTCTTCAATCAGGAATATGATAAAGTACTTCGCTGAAACGAATGACGAGTTACATACACATATGAAGCAAACGGAGAAAGACACATTAGACGTGGTGAACTATTTGAGGAGAAGTGAAGCTGAGAATGAAGATAAGATACAGAACATGACTAAACAATTAATTCAGCAGAAAATTTCATATGAAGAACGAATAGATCAATTAGTTATTCTCACTCCTTCCTCCTCCTCTTTAGACCACGAAACTACTTTTAGACGAATGATTATGCTAATAGATTATCGGAACAGGAAAGACGTTTGAAAGAAACGACGGCAAAGTCCATCCTACTCTCCGAAGAGATCGATCGACTCGCTGAATTTAGGAAAAAACGAAAAGAATTGTTAGAGGAAGTGGAGGTAATGAAAGATGAGATAATCGTCGAACAAAAAAGACATAATGAAGAGAAAATTCATATGGAACGTGTTCATTCCGACGAGAAATTCGCATTACAAGAAGAAATGACAAAGATGATCAACGATATGGCAAGCAAAGCTCAAGAAACTGCAATCAAGTTCGTCTCTCTCAATTCAAATTTATTCTTATTTTCCCTCAACTTCTTCAAGAGAATTATCAGATAAAACCAAAGAGATTTTTAAAGAGAACGTCGTACTCTCGAAATCGGTTGAATTATTCCAAAAAGAGAATGAACAATTAAAAAAGAAGATGAAAGTTTCTTATACTTTCCATTTATTAATCATCATGATTCTCATCTTATTTATGTCAGATGATAAATACGGAAAATATAGAATTACGTAATTCCATGAAAGTGACAGATGAAGTTATAGCGAAAAATTCGAAGAAGAATCAATTATTGAATAGAACGATAAAAGAAGTTTATGAACATTTCCCTTTTTTCGAATTGACAACTTTTTTTCTTTTACCAATCGACCGATTATTAGTTGGAAGAGAAGAATGAAGTGATAACGAAAGCATTAGATTTCACTACGAAAACGTTCGATGAAGAGAAAGAGAATTATTATCAGAATATGATGAAGGAACAAAATGAGTTGAAAGCATCTCTACATAAACAAATGATAAGTGTTAATGAACGCTCCTTACAAATGAAACAAGTCAAACAAGTAGCGAGACTGATATTGGAACAACGAAGTGAAACGGAAAAATTCTTCTTAGATGCTTTCTATCATGTACGGAAAGAAATAGAAAAATCGTTTTATTTAAAATTTAATATAATACATAATTTAATTTAAAAAATTTTCTTTCATCATTTCCCATTTCGATCTGCTCCATAAGACGAACGATAGAGAATGAAAATGGAAATAATAATTTGAAATTGTCGAAACATTTATCCGATTTGAGTTGGGAGGAGAAGGAGAAAGTTCTCAACGAATTATTCCGACGAATGAACCGTCCGTATAAACAGAATAAAACCATCAAAATTCCACAACAGATATCTCGGCCCAATTCGAACCAACAAATATTACCTCCAATTTCACCTTCGCACAACACGAGTAATGAAGAATTATTGGAAGAGAATCAATTCGATAGTGAAAACAAGTTTATTTTCTTAGAAAAAGTAAAATTTCGTCAATTTTTCCTTTCATTTTAGATCCACCACATTCCTCACTCAACAACAATAATGGAGAAGAATTTTGAGAAAAATGTACGTGAGGAGAATTTAAAAAAATAGTTTTCCTTCAATATGATGATTGGAGGACTTTCTGTAATTCGACAAAAACTAGTCGGACATATTTGTCCGGTTGTTTCGAAGAAGTGGATGTCCATTGAACCAAATCACCTTCAACATCTCCATCATCATTATCATCATCATCATTCGAATTTTTAATGATACGAAACTGATCTATATTTACACTGTCACCTGCAAATTTGAATTAGGAGGAAAAAGTTTTATAAAATTTTAAACTTGTTCTCAATTGAATATCTTGATACGTTCGATCGAAAGTGGATAGGAAATTCATCTCTTCACATAATCTACGACATTTCGTCATTAACATTCTTGAAATTAATTTCGTCATCAATTTATGATTCACATATTTCTCCTTATCATGATTGGAACAGATTTCGATCTGACTCTCATTTTTCATCAAATAACTTTCCAGATTGATAGTGGTGGGAATGAGACAAGTTCCAATTCGATATTCCCCGTCAATATTCACTTGTACTTTCACTCGATTCATCTCTGTAAGGAGAGTTTTAGCGAGGAACGTTAAAATGTTCCAACTTTCTATGACATGATATTCACCAAACGAAAAATTGTCTTTTCCTGTTAAATGTTTGTTGAAAATGGGCAATTTATCATTTCGCACCAAATTTATCGGATCAAATGTTAATGAGAACGACATTTTTGTATCGTTCAATTTCAATTTATTTTTACATAATTTCTCCCTCTTCTCAATAAATTCGTCGACAGCTGATATGGGTAGGGATGATGTTTCGTTTAAGAACAACATGAACGTATAAGGATTCAACTTGCCATATCTCGTACAAGTTTGGGAAATGTAAACTTGATTAAAAGTGTGAAAGTTAATCAAATTTTAATGGGGAAAAAAAATGAGAAACGTTTTACCATAAATGTTGTTAATAAGACAAATAAGAGAACAGTCAATAGAAGTAGTGTTACATGGAATTTTTTCTTGTCCTCACTAATTGTTCACTTAAAATTATGTGAAAATTAGAAAAAAATTTGAAACTTTATGTGAAATTTTATGTTTGAGAATTGTGAGGAATTCCTCCTAACAACATCCTGTACCTGGCACACAATTGAAATTTTCCGTTTGGAATCGTTTCTGACGAAATCTTCTGATGATAAAGTTGATCGAGGATCGAGGTCTTTTGAAAAAGTATTATGATGTTCAATTAAATTCTGTTGTTTTGCATTACTAATTTCATTTTCTATTAAATCTTCTTTATCGAATTGACTGGAATCATTTTTCAATTCCATAAAATTTTTCTTTAACGAAATATTTTTTGGAAGTGTAATTGCTGGTAAGGAATTATGTCGATGTTTCGATAATTTACTTATTTTCCTTTTCGTGACTAATTCCTTTTCATTATTCGCCAACGGTAATGTAGAAATTCTTTCCAATAATAATTTGCGCAATTGCAAATGGAGTCCGATCGGTAGAACGCCGATATTTGAAGAGCGTCGTCGGAAAAGAATATCTTCACGTATTTCTTCATTGTACTCCAATTGGTGAGGTACAACTGAATCGACGTCCGTCGATGATTCTTCGTTCAACATGAATAAAGTTAACGAAAAGAAATTTTATTGATTCATAGGACGATACAAGTTTTTTTAAAGAAACGATTTTACAACTTTTTTATAGTTTAGGTGAAATTATTTGATATCTATTCCTCATCATAATATATCCTTCACTCGACGAGATTTCACTTCTAATTTAATCATGATGACATTGCAATAATTCAACTGAAGGATATTGTTCTCATGATTCAATTTTGAAATTAGAGAAACATCTGATTATTATCAGCTGAAGAAGTTAATGTTAAAAAATAAATTTTTATATTAAAACCAAATTTGAAAGGGCGCCAAAATTATATGAACGATTTTTTTCAAAAATAATTAAGCCAAATTTTTTAATTCAATTAACTTCTAAAATTAATTTCTTAAACATATTTTATTTGGAGAGCTATTTGTTCATCCATCCATGACAAAAGAGTTACTTGTTTCTCTATTTTTGAGTCACATATCGTTTTTTCCGTCATATTATTTGGTGTGGGTGGTTTACTCGTTTTTTTTCTTTCGGCATAGATCGAAACGAATGTCGAATCATTCACTTTGTCCATACGATGTTTCTTAACATTGTATGTGCATCTCTAATAGTGATGATTTAATAATATTTTTTTTATTCTTAAACAAATATCGTATACACGACATTCATACTTCACATATATATTGACAGCATTTGAGGGTGTTCATGGGAGATACGAAAGAAGTAAATTATGTGATATGGAGAGAGAATGGACAGGAAACGACGCACCTCACAATCTGTTTGTACATACAATTGGAAGATGAGTGTGAGAAAGACATGATGGAGAATGTTCGTCCTATGTGGACATTATGTTATGTCGAATATACAGAGTTATACATTGCGGATAAACTAAACACATAAATTATCTTCTTCTAATTAATGTCATACATAATTTTCATACATAGACCAAATGAGAAAGGCTGCGATAATAAAAAGCATGTTTTTCCGGCCCAACAAAATTACTCAAGAAATATCTCTAGCAAGTTGTTTGGTCCGATTCATTTAGAGACATATCTCCCACACGTCAAGGAAGGAAAACGACTTTCCATTAATAATTTCCCATCATATTTGATCCCAAATCGATATTGGTTGATCTTTTCAATTTTATTTTCAAAATAAAAGATTTAACCAATTTCCCAGTGAGACAACAGAAAAATTTTAAAATTGTTAATTATTTAAATAAATTTCTTTACCTAAAAATATAAATTATCGGAATTTGTGATTGATGGAATTTTACCGTTATCACTTTTACTAACCAGAGAGGAAATGTCGGGTATTATTCGTGTCCTAGACACCGAAGAGAATTGTTGGATGAGAAGTGATAATGGGAAGACGAGGAAAGGGAGAAGATGTTTGCGATTAAGATCTGATAAAACTTGCTCTCTCTCTCTCTCTCTCTATCTCACAACATAAATATTATTAATGAACTGTACATATGGAGAAGAGAAGAATAATATCAGTTATTTCTTCTCTTTTTGTGAGGAGTGTTCTACACGTATCTGGTATGGGAATATAAAATACATGAAAATTTCGAAATACTATTTTTAGTTGATACAATGAATAATTTCTCTCTTTTCCTCGTCTTATGCCGAAGAGTTTCTATGAAAAGATTTCCCATATTTCTTTTTGAAATTATTCTTATTCGATCTGTCAGTGAAAGCGAAGAAGTTTCACCAATTATTTATTTCTTATTTTATTAATTAATCCGAAATAAATAAATATTATTTAAATTTATTTTATCTGAATACTGATCAATATTCTCACTACACAACCAAATAATGAGGACATTACGCACGTGTAGTCTCTATGTGCAAGTACACAACGATAAGTGTGTGCGTTTGTGTGAATAAATTTCCTCTCTCTCTCTCTCTCTCTCTCTCTCTCTCTCTGTCTTTATCATGTATATATATGTTTATCTGCATTTTGATTAGTATTTTGTGGTGTGATTGTGACTTGTCAAAAACGAACATAATATAATGTTATGTATAAGAAATATGAGTATTTTATGAGAGAGGGCAACTTCGTGTGTGTGTGTGTGTGTGTATTTAAATGAAATATGTATTTCCATATAAATTTTACAATGTATTTTACAGTATGTATGGGATTAAGTAAGAGAAAGAAAAAGGAGGAAAGTAAAAGAAAAGAAAAATATCAGTCACATAGGAAAAGAAAGAATTTGGTTTCTTATCAACAATTTCTACCATTTCTAATTGATTTGTAAAATAAATTCATTCAGATCTATTAGATTATGCGCATTGTTCGACTTCTCTTCTGACATGGAAATGAATGTATGAATAAATGTTAATTAGTTGAATTACATTAATGGAATGTTTGTCTAATATTACTTATGACGATTAGGGAATGTTCTTCCTTCTCATATGATCAATTCATTTCTCATCATGACTCTCTGATGATCATTCTAATCAATGTTTATTAATTAAATAGATTCTTTTTATGGACATGACAGTTTAGTGAATTAATTGCATGAATTATGCCAGAAATCATCACGTCAATTCTACCAACTGAACGTTTCTCCACCACACTCCGTCGTCGTAGTGGGAGAAATTTCCATTTAAATAACGCCACCGAACTGAAACAAAGAAGGAATTTGATCGAGAATAAACAACGAAGAATTCTCGTTGATTCGTCAAAGGACAATATCATTAACAGGAATCACAACAACAACTCATCAGTTGATGTTGATGAGTTAAAAGAGAATGAATTTGAATTGAATGGAAATCGAAAGAATAAAGAGGAGAATGCATTCGTCATGAATCTCCGATCGAGAACAATTCAATTGAGAAATGAGGATGTGAAAGTGATGGACGATCGTAAAAGAAAACGATTCAATGACGACCGTTGTGATTCGGCATCATCGTCCGATTCACATGTGGAGAATTGTCCGGTACATTTGGATTCGAAACGATTGAGAATTAGAAAATCGAATCAATCGATTTTTTTAAAAACGATGGACAAATATAAAGACAATATTCAACAACGACTATCGAAATCTTTCTCTAAATTAGATAATTCTGTTACTTCCATCACAACTCCAACAAAAGCTTCACCGTTAACCATTTCAAAATCAAACACGAAATCAACGACTGGTACTGGTGTAAATTCCACTCCCACCATTCCAATCGGAGAAACGACGAATAAGAAGAAATTGTTGAAGAGAAGAAGAAATTTGAATTCGGAAACGAATCCTCCTTCATTGTCATCTAAATTGAAATTGAAAAATTATCCAAAAGATGTTCGAAAAATAAATTCAAATAAATCAATTTCGGAAAGAATTCGAAATGATTTGGCAGATAAAGAAGAGAAAATGTTAAAGTTGCAACAGAAGAAGAATGAGAAGTTGGAACATAAAAATACGTTGGCTGAATTCGATTTGAATGCAATTTATTTAATCGGATCATGTCGAGTTTTAAGACCGTTGCCGCATCGATTACAATCGAAGAAGATGAAACAATGTCGATTACATGTTCATCGATTGAGTCGTGTTCGTCGGAAGAGAACGAAAAATTTGAAAATTGCAAATCAGAAAGTGATGACTACGCAATTGAGACGGAGTCATCGATTGAATAAGTTGAGCGATGTGGAGGAATTGAAAATGGACAAACCGTCAATTGCGGTTGTTGGAACGAAGAAGAAACAAATGAAAGAGATGGGGAAGAAGGAACTGAATAAGAAGCAAAAGAAAATTTTGGAGGATTGGAAGAATTTGGAGGGAAAGAAGTTGTTGAGATCGACATCATCAGAGAGATTATTTGAAAAGATTGATAAAGTGTTAAAGAAAGATCGGTGTGAGAGTTGCATGTTGATAAATGTTGAAGAGGTGAAGAAAGAGGAGAAATTGTCAGATGAAATGGAAGTGGAAGAAGGAGATATTCATGAGAAATTGGAAGGATCCCAAGAAAATAATGATGGAAAAATTGATGATGTTAATATGATGCATGACGCTCAAATCGACTCATCAATTTATAATAATAATAATTATTATTATTATCATCATTATTATCAACAACAACAACAACATTATCAACAACAACAACATCAGAATTATCAACAACATGAACAATCGGAAGACCATCAGGAGATGGTGGATAATAGGACGAAGGAAGAGAATGCGGAAAAAGAAACAATTCCACCAATCACAACACTTGATTGTCAGAACGAGGAAATATCGAATGATAAGAATGAGAAGAATGAGAAGAATGTTCATGATACGAATAAATTGGGAGGAGATCATAATCAACTTAATAATAATAATAATAATAATAATAATAATAATGATAATAATGATAATAATAATAATCATCATCAATTAGTATTATTTAATGAGATGATGAATAGTGGTTATAGTCAATATCATAATTATTCAAATAATCAAGAACATGAAGGACATTATTATAATACAACAACGAATGATTTTCATAATTTATATTATTCATCATATGCCGCTCATCATCATCACCAACAACAACAACAACAAAATAATTCGTTGTATAATGATGGAAAGGATGAAGGTGAATCGACATATGAAAATAATACGAATGAGAAGAATGTACAAAATCATTCTGGTCTTTGGTATGCTTGTCATACGACCAACTCATATGATCTCACTCCCTCATTCACATCCCCACAACTCCAATACACATACTACTCACAATTAAGAAATGAGATAAACTATGATGGTCAACAACAACAACAACATCAACAAGGACAAATAGAGAACCATCAGAAACAATCAAATTATCATCATTTTCAAATGCAGAATTATAACCAACAACATTACCATCATCAACAACATCAACAACATCAACAAGAACAAGAACAACAACAAAATTATTCTCAAAATTCAAATTTCATTCATAATAAATATGATAATTCATTCATCACATCCAATAATCATCCGCAACAAAATCAGCCAAATGGACAAGTGACGAAGAATGAGAATTCTCAATGTCAACCCAATTGTCGTCCATTGATGAAGAACTTCCAAATTTCGTTGACAATCAATAATGAGCATCACGAGAAATTCAAATCGATCCATCTTCCTGATTATACGAGAACGGTCGAATTTCTATTAGGCGAATTCTCAGAGAAATATGATCAAGAGACAATCGTCGGATTATTCAATGTGTTATATTTGTCACCATACTCTCAAATCAAACCATTACTTCCACCCAACAATGTCTTGTCTGACAAAGATCGATTATCATCACCATATACTTTAGTACTCGATATCGTTAGTTATTTCGAATATTTTTAATTTTTTACAATTCTATCTCAAATTAGGACGAAACTTTAGTCCACTGTACCACCATCAACAATGAATCATCTTCCAATCTTTGTGATTTGATATTTGAAGTGACGATCGATGAGCAGACACATAAAGTTTATGCAAGAATACGACCTCATTTCTACGAATTCATTGAACAAGTATCGAAATTTTATGAAATCATCACTTTCACCGCTTCTAAATCGGCTTATGCAAATAAGTTACTCAATTTATTGGATCCAGAAAATAAATTTTTCAAGTTTTATTCAATCTTTCGAAAATTATTCTTTATCTTTTCAATTCTTTCATAGATTACGTTTGTATCGAGAACATTGTGTCTACACGAAAGAGAATATTCATGTGAAAGAACTATCAGTTTTAAATCGAAATTTAAATAAAACAATTCTCATCGATAATTCTATTCCATCATTCGCTTATCATGTTCGTTTTCTTTTAATTAATTTTTTTTTAATTTTTTTTTTATTTTAATTTATTTTTCTTTTATATTTTTTTAAAATTTATTTTCATTTTACCTTTCAGATCAATAATGGAATTCCAATTATCGATTGGCGCGAAGATCCTAATGATCATGAATTGAGAGACATCATCCCATTCCTCAAACATATTGTTGAGACGGTTCGATTTTATTCATTTTATTTTCATATTTTTCTATATCTTCACAGAAAGTGGAAGATGTTCGTCCTTTGATTCAACGAACTTTCGAAGTCGAAACGAAATTGAATGAAATTTACGATTCAATTTTGGATAAGAAAGAAGAATTGTTTGCAGAAGTTCATGAAACAATCAATGATGGTCAATCATCTTCCTCCAATACTACAAGAGATAATTCAATGGATGACACAACATCGTCAACACCATCATCAATACCATCATCTATGCCATCATCTAAACCATCAACCACACCATCATCAATACCATTATCCACACCATCATCAATACCATCAACCACACCGTCATCAATACCATCAACAATACCATTAACCACACCATCATCAATACCATCAACCACACATTCAACAATATTATCCACAACACCATCATCAGTACCGTCACCAATACCATCATCAACACCATCATCAATACCATCATCAATACCATCATCAATAACATCATCAATACCATCATCAATACCATCTTCAATACCATCTTCTTTGACTCCAGAAGCACCTATCATCATTGAAAGCGAATCGATAACGAAAGATAATTTGTTGGATGAAAATAAAGAAAAAATTGTACAGACAACGAATAAAGAAACTGATCTCTAAATTTTGTTTCGAACTTTCTTCCTGTCAATTGGAAAACATGCGATTTGTGTTGACGAATGGACAGATGTTTCTCTTCAAATTCATTTACAACATTTTCATTTCAAGTATATATTTCACTGATTACTCCATTTTTATTCATCTACATATATCATCTCTCCCGACAATCAATTCACTTTATTTATTCAAGTTTGCTCATCGAGTTTGGAACCAAAAATTTTCTCATTTTCAATCCAGTTGTCGAACATAAAATATATCGATTGTTCTCATTGAAGTTGGACCAATAGTTTATTTTTATAACTCATCCCAAAGAATAATTCATTTCCAAAAAATATTTTTGGATTACAAATTCGAGCAATTCAAGAAAAGTATTAAAATATCACACTGAACTTTATAAATTATTTTCATTTTTTTTAAGAGTTTCACTTATTCGATTTGATTTAATGTCGTTTAAATCTAAATCTGGTTTTAATTCAGATGACAAGATGATTCATCAATTTCCTTCACTCTTCATCAATTGTTGATGGAAATCTTCATATTTTCTTTTTTACAAATTTTATCATTTATTCGTTTTTTCAAATATTTCGAATCATTTTTACATCTACAAACATATATATGCATACAATTGGGACAATTTATGCCAAATCGATCTGTTGATGAACGTTAAATCATGGACACTCAATTTTAATTATTTCTTCTCAAACATATTTATTTATTATTCTTATTAAACTTACCAAAATCATATTAATTTCATAAATTAATTTTTAATTTCCTTTACAATAAATTCCCATTTAACAATTATAAATAATTAAGCTTAAAGTATTAGTTGTAAAACTTTTCCTTATCATTTTGGTTAGGTGGTTAGAAAAATGAAGTGAAGGAATGTGGTAAAGGATATAAATAATAAATTTGTTATTGAGGGAGAAGGGAATGAAATTGTATATGATCAGTTTATACAATTCTTTATATAAAAATTGGATTAAAACTGATTTTTTCTAGTTGACTGATCGAATAGTTGTCGTTTATAGTGAATAGGAAAAATAAAGAATTTCTTTTCAAATTCTAATATTTTCGTGTTGTCAGATAAGAGATTAAAATTAGTCACGAATAGATTAAATAGGAAATTGGGGAAAGTGTATGAAAATGCTTTTCAAAATGATGACGACGACGATGATGTGAATTCATTGTTTTGAAACGAGAGTAACCACGATAAATAAATTTCATTAATTTTTAATGAAATTAATGAGATTTGATTATAGAATTAAAAAAAATGTTCATTATCCACAAGAGGAGGCGATAGACGTCGATCGATTATTGTTTTAATATGAAATTGTATTTATTTGTTGGAAATAAGAAAATCAATTTAAGATGTTCTGTTAACGGTTTTCCGATTCAGGGTGATTGAATAACAAACGTTAAACGTTTACAATGAAAACAGACGTCTTAAATCGATGAAAAATAATTAAGTAATAAAATTCTCCTTTCATTCAGACTTATTCGTCCTTATTTAAATTATTTATTCCAAATCATATCTATATATGATTTATGGCTGTGCACACTCCACTCCAGATTGGTCCTACTATAATTACTTTTGTTCCATCGAACAGAAGAGAATACATTTCCCCTATTGTTCATCATACTTTCTTCATCTTTCCAATCTATTCTTACCAATGGAATGAAGATTCCGTTGTGAAACTGAGATATAATTAGTGTTCCTTCTTATTTGAAGAAGTGATGAATGAAGTGAAAGACGCTTCTCATATCCGTCCAATTCGATCCTGTTGACGATGAGATAAACAACGTTTATTAGCGAATGGTTGCTGTCACGTTTCGTTTGAAGATCTTTTGGGAGAAGAAATTTATCTTATCTCTCTCTCATCATTTATTAGAATAATACAATTCAATTCGATAATTTCTTGCCATTAATTCTCTAATTTTATTAGATACATATCTCATTTCTTCTTCTAATAAATCTCCCATTTCTTACGTATTTAGTTTGTTAGTTTTATCATAGAAAACTCATCCTTCTCCATATATAATTCCATTAACTTTGAAGTGTATGCAAGTGAGATAATCCCCATTAAATTTTATGTATTTCAACTGATGATACTGATGATTACTCACTTTCCACCACCACCCCCACCCTTCCTTCATTTTACGTTTTTCCGATGTGCAGTCGATTCCACTCGGGCAAATGCAACTGTTCTAATTGTTCCAATTGAGCAAAAATCATTCATGTGAGAACTGTTACGTCTTATTCCAACTCCTGGATAACGATCGACGTTTACATGAGAATGAACAGGTTCATCTATCTTAATGTTTCGTTGAGTTAACTAATACGGTTTCAATCGAACTCACTTAAATCTTCCTTCTAATTCACAAATAGACCATTTCAAAATACTGCTCTCACAATGTGGTGGAAAATGCTCCAGGGAAATGTTCCTTTTTTTAACAACATCAATTCTCATTTTTGTGGAATACGCTTCTCCAATTAGCAACAAATATCAGGATCGATAAGTGAATTTACTATATGGTAATGCTTCAGGAAAAACGAGGAGAACGTTCGAAATAAATTTTCTTCATCAATCAATCCTCTTCATAACAAAACGTGACTCTTTTGTATTTCTTCCTTTAATTATTAGGACGAGAAATTTTTTATTTTGTGCACAACTTTATTTATTGAGACAGGAAGTGCTAAGAAGCAATTTAGATGAAAGATAAAGTGTTAATAAATTTCATGATGTACATTTATTCTCATAATGACAACTTGATGAAAAATTAGTTGTTTCTTATTATTTCATTATTATCATTTACTTCCCGATTAATTAACAATTACTTTCAAGATTCTTTCGCCGTCTTTTCCCCAACTCTTCTTGTCTCTTCTTATTTTATATTATTTAATAATTTTTTAAAAAATTAATTGATCTTTATAGTAATCGACAAGAAGTCTCATAATTAAACAGATATTCCTGTGAACGGAATCATAATATGTAAGATTCTTATCAGATGTTCTAATTAGTGATGATACATAACATGCACCGATGTGTCAGACAACAGAACACAAATTTCTTTATTTAATAAATAAATTGACTATCTAGTGAGTTTATTCTTTGATTGTACAAATACCGCCAATGCGGGAGTGGGAAAATTACGATGGCGGCTGAATAATTAAAAAAAATTTCAAGAACTTCTATGACGGTGTCTTGTCAATACCAGGATTGTAACAGTGGCAAGTCTGATAAGCATTCCTTCTTCTGTTTTATGTACATCATCATATTATATTATTCTCATCGACATTTATTGACATAACTGAATGTGCGTCTGTTGAAGTTTTTTTTTGGTTAAAATAATTTTGTCACACAACATCATTAGTTTGTTCTTTCATGTCTTCTCCAACTGTTCTCATCATTATTAGTCTTCTGTCTCAATTCTGCTTCTGTCGTTCATCAATTTAGTTATTAAACATATCTTATCGACAGTACAACTATGCGAATGAATTACATAATGTGGATGTGTTTAATATCTTGTGCTTTACTCCGTTTCATCCAAATCTCATTTTGATTAATGGACGAAATAATATATGAAGTTTTAATTAAATTATTATTTCCCTCTGTCCTTTTCGTATTCGATTTTCATCCATCTTCACTGGATGTCAATAAACAAGTTCGTTTAGACTTGTAGATGACTAGAGTATGCGTTTTTCTCATGATTATTATCATCATTAGAGTATTATGATCATCATCCAAATTAGATGAGTGCACAAAATAATTGAAATATTATTATTTTATTATTATTACAATTATTTGAATGAACAGTTGAAGTGAAGTGATGTAGAGAATTTTAATAGTTAAAAAGAAATTATGTTTGTTTGAATTTCATTCATTTCAATAAGTTTCAATGAGGAATTGAAATTTTGAAAAGATAATAGTTATTCACTACAATCTCCACGCCAAACATATGTTTGAATTGCACTCGACAAATTTGATGTAATACGAACTATAATTTATTGGAGAAATGGTAACCTCATAATCTAACGATAACATATCAGAAGAATGATAATGAACATTAGATATCGAATACTTTCGAAAAGGGTTTCGAGGAAGTAGAGTTTTAGTCACAAACTTTCTCATTTCAGTGTTAAGTATGGCCATCGAATTTTGAGAGTTTCAATGAAAATTTATGGATGTTATGTTAATTTACTTTCAATAACATCGTTCAATTGTCAGTGTTGAGAAAGAATCTGAAACATGTGAATAAGTATAAGAAAATTGGGATGTCATCATTCAATTGTTCTTCTCGTCGAGTTCTCATCGAGTTCTCATCTTGCACAGTCTCATGTAAAGATAGTTGATTCAGAGTTGATTATTATATAAATGATTTATATGTAAAGGACGACTTGTAAAGGATAAGTTGGAGGTATAGATGAGCCTATTGATTGATGAACAACTATTTGAAAGGAGAAAAGATATTAAACCACTTACCTTATCGAAAGGAAGGACATTCATCTTCTTTTATCCAATGTACAGACACGCAGTTGATAAATGACGAATTCTCTTTTAAAACGAATCCTCTTCTCCTCTTAATATCTTTCACGACTTTATATTAATATTGTTCTCTCATCCTCAAGAAGGTCGTTATTACCAATAATGTGTAAGTCGGTTGTATTCTCACTTATTAATACATTTCTCGGTTAAGCAAACAACTTCGTATCGGACTCTTTAGTCAGACCTCAAATTGAGAGAATTGAAAAGAATTCTTCTCCCAGACAATAAGACTTAGCGTTTTCTCATTATTCTTGTTACGGTCGATGATTAGTTCGAGAACATTATTTCATACGATTCCATTGTTCTTCAAGAAGGTAAATACAATGGGGGAAAAATTAGATAGAAATTGGATGAATTTGGTTGATTTCATGCCAATATTACTGAATTGGCTATATAATTATATTGATTACTAAACATCATTTTCATATTTCCATCCTGCTATTCATTTCCATCACACGATTTGAAGCTTCTCGCCATTTTATCATGTCGCAAGCTGTAATTATTTTTTATGGTACAATTGTCGGGAGTCAATCATGTAACTGTCGAAATATGTTCTCTGACAAAAAGGAATTTAACTAATTTCATTTTTTACTCGTCATTTATGTTCTTGAAATGAAATGCTCATTCTCAATGAAAAATTCTTTAAATTTCTCATCATTACAATAATCTCGTATGATCGATAATGAAACTCATTGAAAAATTATTGATTTTCATCGAGATAAATTTATTAGCTCTCTTAATTCGAATAGTACGAGGTAATAATAGATATTTAATAACCGTCCTCTCATCGTAAGTTCTCTTACGTACTTTAAAAAAGAATAAAGAGAATCGTAACAGTTGTTGCAACATTGTCCATTAATAGTTAGAAACTACGATGATGATGATGTTTGAGTATAATAATGGTTGACTGGTGACACCAACGGTTATTCTTATCCACATTTGGGTCATATATCTACAGGTATTTGTACAACACCCCAAAAATGAATAATCTTTCTATTTATTCCTAATGGATTGATGTGGACGTATATTCATCGATTCGTTCTCTTCTTATCCATTCAAACAGAAACACATTCACACAATTGTCAACACAAGTTGTCCATGTCCAGTTGTCTTTCTTCTCCTCCCGAACTAAACGCATCATACTCTGATATTATTTATAGATTAGATACATTTCTTCATCCTTTAATTACTTAATAATAATTCGGGAAATTCTCAATTCTTATTTAAACGTTTCAATTAATTTCTTACATCAAATTTAAAGACAACAATAATTCTAATTTCTTTATTGATATCGATCGATACCCAGTTGGATTTATTTTTTTCTAAAGTTCCGTTTTTCAATAAAATTCAAAAACAATTTTTGACAAAAAAATTATTTTGAATAATTTTTCGATAATTCTCTTTTAAATTTTGCTTATTATTAATAGGAGAATATTATATGAGGAATTGTGAATTATTTTTAATTATCATTCCATTAAGATTTTCGGTCGAGCGAATTGGAGAAAAAAAATTATTTTTTATGAATATATTGATGAGTATTGAGTGTAATTGGAAATTGAACATGAGTCAAATGGAATTAATGTAAAGTTACGTTTCCATTCGAATGTTGAGTTGTCTTGACAACTGGTAAACATTCAAGGTAGTCGTCGATTATCATCAATTAATATCAGTAGAATTTCTTTGAAAATATATCGTTTCCGTTTTCATGGAATATTGAATGGTCATTAATTGTTCATTGTTTACATTGTTTTTCATAGTTGACGAATGAAGCATATTATTTATTCTTCTTCATAAGTATTTATCGTTTTTAGATGAATATAAAATTCTATTATGTAATTATGTCACAATCATAATAATGGTAAGAACGTAACATTTTTCCATATTAATTTGTTATTGTGAATTCTGATCATTTGTCATTATGTCAACGATGTCTATTATAATCCATATTTCTGTCCATTACCTTTCGTATTGAACAGATATTCGTAGTTATGAGAATCAACGAATTTTTGATGATGCTCTTCCCATGAACATGACAAATAAATGCCAGAAAATAATATTATTGATCAGCATTTCTTCCTCATAAAATTCTCTTCAGATCATCCTCAATGTCTTTACTCTTTTTCAGATGTCCAATGATTTATGATTCACTAACAATCAGTTTTATGCATGTACATGAATTTCCATTTAAAGAATCATGATCATAAATTTTTTGCAATTCCACCATTAATAATTCCATAGTAATGAAATGTGTTTGAGAATGAGAATATCGTTATGGAAAAAAGCGATTTATTCCCGTGAACATAAATCTTATCGTATAATTATTTATCGTATTTCGAATTTAATATCAAAATTGACGATATTCTTATCATCCTTAAACATCTATTTATTTCAACGACATTACGTAACGGTGCTATTAACCAATTATTTTATTAGTTAACTGATAATTGAATTGGAAATTTCTTTTCAAATGTTTCTTATCAAAATTCAATTTTTCTTTTCATCTTCTCTTCTTTTGGAAATTCAATTTTTTTCCATTAAAAAAATAGTTTAAATTTGGTGATGGAAATTAGAATATTTGAAAATTTGTGGAATTTTAAAATTATTTCGAATAAAGAAATTTCTTTAGATTTCCTAATGGATCTCTCGAATTTTTTGTTATAATTATATTATGTGTGAATGTTAGAATGAGTACTTTATATTTACTACTTTAAATTTATCAGTTGTTCTACATTGACCTCTACCAGTTCCTTCTAATTGCTCCTTCTCTTTTCCTCTCAATATTATTAAAGTGTCAAATTCACGCTTCTCATCTCCACAATGACATATAGAACAATATATTTCCGTTGCTTAGCAGCATGTATATTCGACTTTCAATCATTTTCTTCCGTTAGTTCTTCTTGCTACTCACTCATACTTATATTTTCTTCATTCACTTTTCTATTGTTCTCTGCACTGTTGGATGGATGTCGACATTCTTAACATCAATTCGCGAATAATCAACAAATTCTTCTCTCCTTTTAAATTGTTTGATGAATAATTTATTTAATAAATTCCAAAGAATTCACGTCTTTTTTCACATCGACATTCTGAAGTAACATTATGTTTCTTCTCATCGATTGGAAAATTCCAATAGTCAGTAAATCATTCTAATTAAAATTCCCAGTCATCCACTTACTACCAATCGAGTATTATTGTAAAAATAATACTAAACATAAAATAATCATTCGAATGATCGTCGTTCATAAATTGTGAGAAATGAAATGACATTTGTAAATTTTGTTCGAAAATCATTTCGTAATTGAATCAATCGGAACATTTCCACAAATTCGTCATCTTCAAATAAATTTCAGTTGTCATTGTAACTTAAGATGAAGTCGATTATTTGACAAATATTCAAATATTATATAATAGTCCATCATCAATCAATTAGTCATTCTATTTCTAAATTCATAAAACATTGAACGTTTTCAATGAAATTATCGTAAGAATGATGAGAAATGTCTCAATATGAAATCTTCGTATGAAAACGAGAATAAATGACGAGAAGTGAATTGATCAATATTCAAAAAAAGAATTAATTAACGAGAAGGATGATACTTTTCTTCAGGTGCGTTCAATGTCATTTATCCAAAACTTTCTCCCTCCTCACAATTCGAAACGATGACGATTGGCTATTGTCTTTTATGAGTGAACGAGAGGAGAATCTTTCTCCAATTTCAATATCAACCTTAAATTTATTAGTGACGTATTCTTATATACATAAACGGAAATTAACGTCATTCGATTCATGTGAGAGCAGATGTCTTCCCAAACTTCATTTCCACCATCGATTTCTTCTCATATATTGAAATTGAAGAAAAGACAAATATTTTATAATTAGTTTCTTTAATGCACTCCTTTTTCAAACAAAATTTTCTTCCAAACATCGACACTTTCTATTACTCGACATCTTTTCCTTTCCAGTAGAATTATTGTGTTGTGGAAAAGAATTGAAAGAAATAAAACGTGAATTTTAGAGGGGAATGCTGAATTGTTGAAGTACCGGTTTGGAGAAGTTATTCAAAAATCGAGTGTACATAATTCTTCTGATTAATTCTATACCGAATGGAGCAACAATCGAAGTTGAAGAGTATTATTTATTCTCCAACAAATTTTTTACAAGAACCTCATCAAATGGAAACGAATACTATCTCCTCCATCAATCAACCACTTCATGTTAATCCATGTCGTGATTCCGGTTGTAGTAGCAGTAGTACAAGAAGTAGTAATTCCGAATTGGACGATGAGAACACATTGAAAAAAGACCATGGCCATACACTTCATCGTTCATCGAGACGATTATCCAACTCGATCGATACCGCTAAATATTTCGACGATGTCACACAAGAGAAAGATACGGAAAATGAAGTGACGAACGATCCGAATGAAGTTTGTAAAATTTCCTTTAAACTCGATTTTTGAATTTGGTGAGAATAAAAATATTGTTAAGTATTGTCGAAGAAAAATGGAAAGAAAGTTGTTAACAACTTTAATGAAAATATTTAGGATGACGGAAGTTTTTGTCCAGTTTCTCCTACGAAAAATTTATTTCCATCAACAACTTTAATGAATTCTTTCCATTAGAACGAAAAGGAAAATTTTCACTAAATTATTTATAGACAAGTAAATTTAGTTGACTCTCTCCTACCGTTGTATGGTGAATTAGTTGATCGGAGTAATTGGTGACCGAATGGTAATCGAAGTTGTATTGAGTGAATGTATTAGTTTATCCACATATTTCACTTTCATTCCAATTGGTTCGTTTGCAAGAAAGTGAATTAATATAATGGTATATAAAGGTAAGAGCGAAAACTCCTCAATCAATAAACAAATAATAACATGAAAATCAAACAATCGTCATGGAAACGAAATCAATATTTCCCTTTCACCTGTAACAATAAGCAGTCTGCACAATCACATACATAGACTTTTTAGAGAGTTAGACCGTGTTTTCATTTGGTATATGATTGTAGCAAATTGCTTCATTTTCTCGTCCAATTTTCATGAGGAATATAAATTTATATATTTCTGTCCCTCAATTGTTCCTCCAAACCACTCGTTACACATAAATGCATCATGTTCAACAAATTCACGGGTTTGAATAGGAAAATAATTCGAATTCCTTCTCTGGGTATTGCTCTCAATCGTTAAGTGGTTTTTATACTGCTACCCTTAAAATTGGTGTACCATTGTGTAACCTGTTGAAATGACGAAGATAATTGTCGATATATAATAATAATATTTTGAAACTCTTCCAATAATAACCTCTACAACACTAATAACAACAATTAACTTTTCCATCTTTTATTCTCTCTTGTTCCTTTTTCGATTATTCTCGATATTTGATTGATATTTCTTTCATTATTTAAAACGATCATTCCATTCACTATTCTTGTAGCACTCACTACAAGAGTTATTCTTATCAACAACCAAATTGAACTTTATTCGATTTTTCTTTCTCCTTCAAATCGATTCACGTCTCTCATGGAAAACTTGTCATCGATTGTATTATATTATATTTCCTTCTTATTCTTTCCGTCATCATTCGTTTAACGATTCCTTTTTCATTTTTAAGTAATCAATAACATATATTTAGTTCAACTTGACACGTACTACTCTCCATTCTTATTCTTGCAGAATTATGCCAGTTAAATTCCAGAATGGGACAACTTCACAAAAGGATTCTGTAGATGTTAGCCAATATCTTCCTCTATATAAAATTTATTTCAAACAACATCCTACAAAATTGTAAACAGAAAACAAAAAACTCTTTCCCTATTATTAAACAACAAATTAAAATTGTTTCCAAATTGAATTAAACAGAAAATTTAAAAGAACATTTCTTCCACCTTAAATTATATGTACCAAATCAATAAATTCTCAAATCGATATTTATTATTCACTTGATTATATTGATTTATTTTTTTCAATTTAGGTTCGTACTCTCTTCGTCAGTGGATTAGCAGCTGACGCGAAAGAACGTGAACTTTATTTATTATTTCGAGCATATTCCGGTTTCGAATGTGCTCGATTAAATCCATCCATGAAACCGGGAACTAATGTTAGTAAACTCATCATTATCAATCATCTTATATTCAAATTTTCCTTTCGATTTTAGCCCGTTGGTTTCGTAAAGTTTAATTCAAGAGAGAATGCGGAAAAGGCTCGAGTGGAATTATCGGTTTTTTAATTTGTAATTCTATTCCTAATTCACAATATTCGTTCGATTAGAAAGGAATAAAATTCGATCCGACATTGCAACAAACTTTAAGATTGGAATTTGCCAAATCTGATACGAAAGCACAAAAACAGAGATTAACAAATTTACATGGAATTGGAATGTTCAACAATTCATCTCAGAATCATTTGAATAACAATTTCAATATTTTCCAACAGTCTACCAATGTCTCTTTAGCTAATAATCAAAAATTGAATCAATTATCTCATATGAGCTATCCAATAAATTCGCCGATTAATCGAAGTTGCTTTTAAATCTCTTCCAAAAATTATTTTCATTCTCATATTATTATCAGATGTCAATGGAAATCTCTTTCAATTAGATACGACGGCAGTGCCACCTAATAATAATTATGGAATGTATAATTCAGTACTAAGTCAACCTAACAACACTCCGATGTCGCAACAATTACTTTTAGAGAAATTATTCACATCGAACAATTCGACTTTTGTAAAGAACCCGGTAAATAAGATGTTGAACATGGACAATAAATTGAACAACGACCAAATGGAATTGTTGTCGAGTCTGATGAAGCTGGAGTCCCACCAACAGCAACCGCAACAACAACAGTCGGTGGCGAATAATCCAGTTGTACAGAATCTCATTCAACAACAATTCGCTAATCAGTTGCATAATCGACCCCAGACGAATTGGATGGAACAATTGAATTTATCACAAAGTTTGTAATTAATTTCGTTTTGAATGAATTTCTCATTATTTTATTATTATTCTATTCACAAAAAATCTATCACGAATCATATTCGATTACACTATATATCGTCCTGCTTATTCATTTGTAACATTCTAAATATTCTGGTGATTGATTGGTAAATTACTGATTGTACTTCCCGATGTGCATGGTTTTCCTTTACTGCATCATAATTTTCATTATTATTATTATTATCTGCCATTTCATCTGAATCCATTATAATTTTACTTAATGTTCTCTTGTGATCATCTTATTTTCAGTTGCACAACTAGTTAATATTGACAACCATCCACTAAAAAGTCTATGCGGCACCAATCTCACAACAGCCGGGCTAAATGTCAAACATGAAAACACTATTGGCTTCTCGCAATATCACCAACGTAATATTACGACCACATCATCATTGCCATTATCATCATCATCATCATTATTATCCTCATCGTCGTCGCTTTCATCGTCGTTATCAACATGTCTATCCTCCACTTCTACTGCATCCTTCTATAATCATAATAATAATCATAATAATCATAAAAAAAATAATAATAATAATAACGGTATTAATTCATTTTCTCATCATGGTACTAATCGCAGCGTGACCACAACGAAATCTCTAGACGATTCTTATTATGCAAATGATACGAACAATCCATCAAACAATTCGAGGAAGAGGATATTTCAAGATTATGTTAGTCAAATTTTTCTAATTAATTTCTTCAAATAAAAAAGAACAACAACTATAACGAATTCCTTAGTTTCATCATACTTAAAGGAAATTGATTTCGACCTGACTACTAATTTCTACATTTCTCTCTTCTCCTTCCAATAGACCAATATTCATATCGATGATGATACTGCCAAACGATCTCGCTTATGAAGCAGTGGGAATGAAACTAAACATCATCTGGAAAACACTAAATGAAATCCGTCCCATTTTAATTGGAAATTGTACCAACAATTCTTTATATGATCATTATTTAATTATTTTTATTCTTCTTTATAATATAATTAATTATTTTTATTATCAATCAATTCATCATTCAAGCCAACTGAAATCTTAATCAAATGTTAAATTATTCTAAATCTAAATCAATCTTCCACCATAACTATACGATTGAATTCGAGTAAAAAATTCGGTCATTCGAAATTATAAGATTTTATTCCAACATCATGTAATTTTCTTTCTTAATTCTTTCTTAATATCTAAATTGGACCGAACAACATTAAATTATAGTTTTCAATAGTTTAATTAATTTTAACATTGTCGAATTCGGGGATTGCAAGTTTCAAACACATCAAACTTTCTCCCATATCATTCGTTTATTTTAAGTTACTCATAATCAGATTTCAATGAGATATTACCAACGAAAATTTGAATAAATATTGCGATTATTAAGAAATTACGCCCAAAATCCATTTGAACGTCGTTAGATGAATTAGGGAGTTTTTGGAAAGAAACGAATATTTACATCAATATGCCTTCGCTACTTCCAAATCATCAATCAAGCTTTATGTTTTTTGGATATTTCTCAGGATCATTATCTTTGATTAGTTTATTTTTGTAAGATTCGATCCGCTCATTACCCTCCTACTTCTTATTTATACACGTAGAAAATTGTTTTTTTTTATTTCCGGTTTTTCCGTTAAAGTTAACGGGAATTATCTATTCGATTACAGGAGATATTAGAATGATTCCAATCGCAATTCTCATAGGTGTAGAATCGACATTTATAAATGGGCATATAAAAACAACAGAGAAAGCCATTGAACAAAAACCATACAATAATAAATAAACCGTCCTTGCTTCTCCACATATTCTACCTCATCTCCCACTCCGGTTCATCCACACTACTGTATCTCCAGTTTACTCCTAATCTTTTCTTTATCCTACAAATTAAATCAAAAGAAGAACGAATGTACAATATATGATTAGACATTTAACTCTAAAAATGTATTCTATACAAACTTCGATTCCAATGAAAGATCATTCAAATTCCATTTACCTTTCTTCAATCCCTTCAAATTATTCATTGCAATTTTCAATTCAAAATTTAACAATTCTAATAATGTTATATTATATTATATATGCCATTCCAGTAAATTTGAATTGTGGAATTGAAATATTGTAAAGAAAATTTCTTTGAGATCAAAATATAGTTATATTTATTGTATTCTTGCCAAAAGAAATGTTTTTTTATTATTCTTTATAAAAATTTCATCAATTTACAATCTGTTCATGATTATTTTACCTGTTAAATTTCGACACTAATTTTAATATATTTCTATCATTTCGATATAATTAGTGACTGTTGTAATTTTGTAATTTTGAAAAAAATGTGATAATCATGTTGGTTTTTTGTCCGACTGTTATGAGAGGAATGTTTCCGAACGAATATCGTTCTCGTTCAATTCCATCTTTCATTAAAGGATATCAATTAATTTCGAATAATAAACTCAAATTTCCCCATTTCCATTTGAATGAAAAAGGATAAAAGAATGACGTTATGAAAACAAAAAGTTTATCCGACATTCTCCTATACTTTCCATATGTGTGCTCCATTGCTACGAATTATTTTTTCTTGTGCAGAAAAAATTATGATCAATGATTCCTTTATAATCGTATAAAAATAACTAACGATTATATAAGCGATTAAATTATGTCTGGAAAAGATGATACTACTGATTTCCTGGTGGGATAAACGGGATTAATATAATTTAATGGAAACAGTAAGGTCCGAGACAAAATTCGAGAATTTACCAGGGAAAATATCAAGCAAGAAAGATAATGAATTCAATTATTCATATACATTTCTATTCGGCAAATAAATTATTTGAAATAATCGATGGGAGAAATTGATGAAGAATTAATTGAAATTAAGAAATTTCAATATTTATCATGATCATTTCGTTATTTATGAGGTATAAATGAATTTTGAATTAGTTGATAGAATTGTGATTATTTCATATGGATTGGCCTATATTTTTGTGTGACTATTGATTTATGATTATTGTTATTGTTGTCGTTCTTTATTGTACAGTAAAAATGAACGAGTAAATGTGGAGAAGGATCAAATCATAACAGAATGGTCAGATAAATAAATAAGTAATCGATGGAAATGTAAACAGAATTATTCAATGTCATACAATAACGAATGATTTATGAAGTTTTCACAGGAGAACATATCGTTAATTTCAAATTGAATTATGTTGAATCAAAGAAATTAATCTAAATTCATTTTCATTGTCGAGAATGAAAATATCGTATCACGTTTCACCTTCAACAACGATGATGGGGTATGGTCGGGTGGAATTAGAGTCATTTATTCACGAATCTTCTCTTCTCCAATAATGTTTCCTTTGATATTGCATTATTAATAAATGATACGATTAATTGAGAAGTATATGCAGTAACGTATCAATGGAGGAAAATGAAAATAATTATGGAATTGGATAATAATTACACAATTCCTTATCAATAGGTAAGTATTGAGGAGGAAAGATGTATACGTAAAAATGGGAAGATTATCTAATTACTTTCTAAAAACATCGTTCCAAATTATACTCGACATTCACTTCGTCTCCTCTTCCTACAATCCCGTACCATATTCCTCTTCTTATCAGAATATTTGGATGATATTTATCATCTGATTTCATGTTGTTGGAACTCACCGAAGTATTAGAAGAAGAAGAAGACGAAGAAACTTTCGTCTAATCAATTTTCTTTTATGAATTCTTTATTATTCTTTCAAATCCCTTTCGATCATCTTCTCCGTAAAGAACATGACCTCCTTCTTCTACTCTCAACAGAACGACCTTACATTATTCCAATTCTCCATTCAATCTCACAATTATGATCTAATAGTAGAAGCTATAAGATTTCAAGAGAAATGCATTTGATAACAATCCAACTCTCGTACAATAAGAACAGATCTTAAATTAATGTCAGTGCTAATTAATAAGTAATAACATAGAAAGTTCAACTATTTTTTCCGATAAGTTTCCGGTTTATTTCCATTCACTTCAATTTCAAAATTATACATCAGTCAAACAGAATTTTGTTCAAATTTTTCATTAAAATCCTTTTTACATTTCGTTTTCTTCTCTCATCCACCATAATCATAAGACGGTAATTTTATTCTATTTTCATTGTGCTTCAAGAAAAGATTTTAAATAATTTTAATTTTCCAGATTCAAATTTCCTCATTTAAAATAATCCAGATAACATTCATTTTTGTCATCGATTTAATTTCGTGAAGTAAAATCGTCTTCCGATGAGAATGGAATCATGAGGTGTTTCGACTATGTAATGAAAAGATTAGCCATATTGACGATTAAAATTAGCCATATTCATTTTCATTAATTTCCATCGACTGAATATTATGGAATTTTTTAATTATTTGGGAAAATTATAGTCTGTTATTGAATGAAAGACAATCTCTCATCAGACCATCAGACAGTCCGTGTCACGAAATATTTATTATGTTCAAACTAATTAACAATCCAAGACTTTTCCGTTCGTTCTTCTCATTATAACTCAATAATAATTGTTAGATTGATATTCTGATTATTATGTGCATTGTGACGGTCACGAATGACACAGAAGATCTAATATTAACTTTTCAAATTTTATTTGATTAGAAGAAGGAGAAGTCATTCTTTCATTCATTTAAATTCGAAATTCCAATAATAAAATCTTTCAGGCGAAGAAAACATTCTCCCAAATAGAAACAGATGTGAATTTATTTTTGCCTCATCAAACAACATTCATCGTTGAGGAAATTTGTGAGGGAGGAAACCTTTAACTCTCAACTTCTTTCTCCTTATTCTTCCCTCCAAAACGTAATCTCAAATGAACAAATCTAATATAATCATTACGAATACTGTCTGAGTAATCGAATCCACTTCCGAGAAATTTTAATTAAATAGACAGTCGATTATCCGAAGATCTACGCCCTAGATTCTAGGGTCTTCCTTGTCTGCGAATGACAACTCTTTTCTAATTCCAAAATATTCATTCAATAATCAATTTTCTCGACAAAAGAAGAAAGACAGGTAATACGATAATTCTATTTGGAAGATTTGTTAGATATTTTTGGCATTTTGACGTCTTTCGTATTCCACTAAATTAGTTGGTAGTAATTATGGAAATATCATATTAAATATGACTTATGATTCCACTACCCAATTGAGAGTGAAGAAATTTGAATATTGTGCTATTATGACACTAATGCAAATGTTAAAGATGATACAAAATGTAACAATGTTTAGTGTAATATAAGAATGTGCCTCTTATGCACTAAAGTTCAAATAGAAATTGAAAGAAATTGTTCATTATGAAGAAAAAGTTCAAATTTGTATTACCATTTTTCATTCCATACTGATCACACTCATATTACGTTGAGTAATGGAAAGATTAGACGATTCCAAAAGTTATTGTTCGTTTATCGGCTCAAGTTTGACGTAATTTTATTTCGAATTAAATTCGACACATTGTGAAAAATTCGGAACGGGTAAATTGTCTGTGGCGATGTGTTTAAAAGCCTAAAAGATTAAATTGCGAATAAGTTAATAATACTTCGTTTATTCTTACATTATCGACGGAATTGGAGAATGGAAAATCAATATTTCTTTTGATCTTTAGTTCTAAAGAGAAAGGATTGAAATGTGGAATTTTAATTCGAATTTCCTCAATATAATAAAACTATCGAAGGTATCGCACATTAGAAATTTTATTCTGTTAATTTATCAAAAGAATTACTCTCATAATTCAAACAGAGATTTATAGGAGGTCAGTTTCATTAATCACATGTAAGTTGATATTGTGGAGAAGAGGAGGAGAGGGGGCGGTATGGGATATTCGAGAAAATTGTCCAGTTGGTAACAGTTAAAGATGGAACCGTATTGAGAATGGTAAGGATGTTGGAGAAGATGGTAACCTTTCGATGTTGTTATACTACTAATTTACGTAAAAATTAAAGGTGAAAATATTGCTCGTCCTTCTCCCAGTTTGTAATTTATGTTATTTCAACTTCCTAACACATTAGTTGATTGTCGGTATGAAGTGTGAAAGGAATAAGATAATTCTTCCATTCTCCAAAACTTCTCAAATGTCGTTAGACCCGGATAACGAGTGTAGACGTCTATTTGTTTGAGAATGGTATTGCGATAAAAATGAGTAATAAAACAACGAATCATATAATGTTAGAGAACAATAGGAAATGAGGCGGGAAACCTTCAACTGTCTTTGAGAAAGGAGAAGTTGTATTCATTCTATTCCTTTTCTGCTTCTGATACAATTACCGATATTAGGCAAATGAGAAGTTTATCTTCACCATTCATCATCATTTAATTTTATCGATATTCCATATTCATGTATTGGCAGGATGGAATGATTGAAGAATGGGGAGAGTATCATTCTTCAATCTACATTAAATGAATGATCTTTTCTTCTTTTCCATCATCATAATTGTTACGTTAACGGAAATATAAGTTGTTGCTTTCACATTTATTTCTTATCAATTCCATTTTCTTTTCTTCCACCAAATCAATGAACATTAAAAGAGGATGATGATAGAAGATGATATCACCTGAAACGAATAAAATGACGAATTGGCGAAGAAAAATAATATTTATTATATTCCTCCCCAGAAAAATCATCATTTACTTTGAAGTGCAGCACAAAATTGTAAAAGAAAAATGAATGCGTAAAAAGCAATATTTCATCTTCCTTTAATTTGTCAATTCACTCTCAGTTTGCTCGTAACAAATAGATTTAGATTTTCTTTCTCCTCTTCTTCATTGTGCTCGCTAGCTTGTTATCGATACATATTATTGTATAATTGCCAATTATTGTAAGAGAATTGATGATGAATATTAGTAAAGATTGACTAGGAGAGAACTAGAGATAAACGATGTCGAAGAGGATATTACGAGAATAAACGATTCATCCAAATGGGAAAACATGAATACATAGATATATCAACCGACAGATAATATATGCACTTTTCAATTCCTTTTTAATACTCGGATGATGGATCACTCTAGATCAAATTGGTACAAATGGTAAAGTTAAGTATTTTGCAGACGAAAAACAGTTTGGCTTATTCATGTTTGCTCAAAGTGAGTCATCCTCTACAAATGCACAAATTGTGAGTATATGGTAATTGGTACGTGTATGTGTTTGCCCGTAGACGAACTTGGAATATATTTGTCTATATTTTGGCTTCTTTCCCAATTATATCATCTTATCAGATGTTTCTCTCGCAGCAACGAGCAGATGTTCTCTGATGTCCTTTGAGCATTGGAGAGGTGGACTCAATACACATTCTTCCATCCATCGTTCACTCCAGCTCCAAATGAATTGAAATATGACATTTTCATTCACCATCTATTTGAATAATCACATTAATCGTTAATTCTACACTCACATATCAGATGAATGTTTAGAAAAAGATTATACAAGTCAACATAACATTCCCACTAACTTTCTTTCATTCGATTTCTATAACGCTACAAATATTATTTTTTCTCCATTTCACTTTTTCCTTTCACATGTTCTCGATATTTATTCAAAAATTCATTGTCTATTTTTCGGTTCTTCATCAATTTTTGAATTTTTCAAAGGATGAAAAAATGTTAAACCAAAAATTTCTTTTCCAAAATTATTCAGATTATTTCGCAATATTGTCTATTAACCCCAAAAAACCAATTCCAGTAAATATTGAGTGATAATACAATCAAATCGATTATGGGAATCTCATCAATTCGAAAGTATTTACATTGCTCTTTAATCTTATTTAATTATCTAATTAGAAGTGCACTTATCACTGTCAGCGTAGCATTCGACTTCCCTAATTACTTTTCTTCTTCTTCTCAATCAGTCGGAGCGAACTCATTCTCGATATGTGCATGGCGAGTGGTTGATGGTGAGGTTGTGTCTATTTATTTAAATTATATCGATGTTCTCGCAGAAGAAACGGAATGAGTAACAAACGAATCTCGTTCGAGTAGGAACTTCTTTCCAACTTTCGTGTATTTCGACTAGAAGTCAACTTGTCATTTGGGGAAGATTTCACGGGATGTCAATCACCAATTTTGACTCGTCTATCAATGTCAATTATCAATCCTTTCCTCAAAATCGTTACATTAACAAGTAATATTGTGCGAATGATGAATGATGTAAACTTGTTCCATTTTCGGAGATCATGAAGAAAATGATGAATGTTTATTAAAATACCGTCTTCTTCATCAATTTCCATGAAAAGAAGGAGCAGAAGGAATGCTTCTCTAATTTAATAATAATATTAACGAATGAAAGATTTTCATTTTGAAATTCTCATTTTTTTTCTTCTCCTTTCCAACAAGAAATAATACACAATCTGATTGTAGATAGTTGCCCATTCTTCTTATTTTCTCGTTTGGGAAGAATGAGAAAAATAAAAAGAGCAATCTTTGGACCTCTTTCACAAATTTTATTTATGTTCACACAATTCTTCCATCATGTATTCGATTGTCTCTTCGTCTTAATCACATAATAAAGCAAAAATGAAAATATAATTAATTTGCAATGTTTATATTCTCAGGTTTTGCTTCCTTCCATTCTTTTTGTCTTCCTAATTCGTCCGAGAATTAACAAGGTTATTCCGAACAAAGACTATAGTTACTGTGACTAGAAACAAAGCATATAATCATCTTATCATGCTTCCTATCTACTTAACATTTTAAAGATTTTCTTTTCTTTTCAAAATTCATTCGTTGGGACTAGTGCGTCTCGAAATTAGTTTTCCTACGAATCGCTTAAGTATTTTCTTAAAATGTGAAATTATTTTTTTCTTTTCGAAAACATTTTCTATTCAGAAACACCTCCAGAACGACTACGAGAATGTTTGTGTGGAGAATTTAGTAGTGAAATAAAATTTGAATTTTCCGAATAATAATTTCGAGTTATTGGATGATGAATTACTTCTCGAATCATTTCCAAATGATGGGAGGAAGACGATATGTTTAAAAGGAATTGTCAACGTTGGAAATGGCAAACGTTCATTTCAACCAGACGAATCTGACATTCATTACTAATTGGACGATTGCTAATCAATCGTCCTTCACTACTACACCCAACGACCATAGTGATGAGACTTTAAGTTTCATAAAAACTTTCATCATTATCGGCTTCGCAGCTACATTGGTATTCATTACAGTATTTGGTAATTTCCTTGTAATCATGGCTTTCGTTATCGATAGGAATCTTCGATCAATTTCAAATTATTTTTTATTATCATTAGCTTTCGCTGATATTACGATTGGTCTCGTATCAATGCCATTATACACTCTCTACACCTTATTGGGAGAATGGCCTTTAGGCACCATCTTTTGCGATATCTACCTCTGTCTCGATTACACCATGTCCAATGCATCAGTTGCTAATTTGATTTTAATATCATTCGATCGATATTTCTCAATCACTCGACCATTGAGATATCGATTTCGTCGAACTAGTCGACGAACGATCGCTTACATTTGTTGCGCATGGCTCATCAGCATACTCATCTGGGTACCTGCCATCATTTCATGGCCGTTAATTTTCGGTCGACGAGTTCCATCGAGACAATGTGAAATTGAATTTATTTATTCAAATATCATCGTCACAGTACTGACAGCAATGATCGCATTCTACATTCCAGTCACTGTTATGATTGTTTTATATTATAAAATCTTTCGAGAAACCGTTCGACGACGAGACGACCTCAAACAATTACAAGCCATTAAAACATCACAATCCGTTCCATTGACTACGTCATTACATAGCGTCAATGATTGTAATTCGACACAATTGAAAACGTGGAGAACATTCTCGGGGAAATTCAGTTGGACAAGATGGAAATCGATAAACAATTTCAAAGTAAATCGAGTCCTCTCAAATGACGAAATGCAACATATAAATAATTATAAAGCGAGAACGATTCCCATCAAAAAGGCTCAAAGTGAAGAATTGAAGAATTGCGACGATGAAATAATTAATGAAAAAAATAGAAATGAATCACAAGAAAATGAGAAAAATTCTTATAATTTATCGAAATCAGCAAATTTTCAAAAACATCAAGAAACGGAAAATCCAATTGAATCAATTCAAACCAATTCAGATCTTCCATTCAATCGGTATAAAACGAAATCGTGTGGTTATTATCATCCCAATCATTTCAACGGTACCACACAACACTCATCAATTCAAATTAATTCATCCAATTCCATCAGTCAATCGTTCGTTGAGAGTCATCGGACAAAAGTTCCGAATAAAACGAATAAAAAGAATAAAATCAAATTTTCACCAATTGCAACTCGAGTAGGAAGTGCGTTAACGTTAACGGCAAGTTCGTTGAATGTATTCGCATCGAATGACGTTCAAGAATTCGAACAAATAATTCCATTAACTGGTGAGATGAACCCATCGAAATTGTATTCATCAAATCGTAATATTATCGAAGAAAATTGTGAAGTTAAACAGAGACATACGAAACGATTAAAACGATCGTCTTGTCGAAATAGTAGTCATCATGATGATCATTTGGATGAGAATTATACGCAATTTCCATTGAAGGATTTGATGTTGAGTTTATCGTATTGTGGAGCGTGGCCGAATGTGTCTCAAACGAACGCGCCATCACCAACATTGAATTATAAGAATAAGATTCTTCATAATCACAATCATATCGATTATCCGATTGTGAATGAATTCGAATATTCTCCCAAACGATATTTACCACCACCATCATCAACATCGTTGTTGCGGAAACAATATGGTGCATATGATGTATTGAAAGAGAAGAAATCTTGTCATTTCTGCCATAAACGTTACGCGTCTATAAAGAATGATTTATTGAATGAACGTCTACATATTGTGAAGATGTTGGTAGATAATCCATTGAGTAATTTGAATAATTCAAATCATTCGATCATCTCATCGAATGTAACGAAACGGAATTGTAAAACTCAAACGAATTTCGATGAAGAAATATTTGAAGAATTCCATTCATCCAACGTCATTTCGAACAGTAGCAGTTCTGAACGAATACTCCAGAATGAAGGGAAAAAACCGACGATTGAGTTAGATGAGAATAAGAGAAATAATATTAACATAAATCAACAACGGTCCACATATTTGTTGTCGAGAAATAAAGAGAATTCTTGTGGGAATATTCCATCAATTTCCTTAATCAATCCCCAGTATATGGAAGCGAATAATATTGGACATAAAAAGAAGAAAATGAGGAAAAAATATTCAAATGTCCTCTTCTATGTTCGACGCATATTCTCTCGAGTGAAAACGAATGTCGTATCTCAATGGAATGTGAAACAATCGTCGATGAATAGTAAGAAAGCTCTCGTCTTTAATATCGGCACGGCGAGTAGTACCAGTGGCGCGAACATTACTAATAGTAGTTCGAACGAACAGAAAGCAGCAAAAACATTAAGTGCAATTCTTCTGGCTTTCATCATTACTTGGACGCCTTATAACATCAATGTTATTTGGAAGGCTTGTTGCAATTACATGGGCGAAACGAATTGTGTGCCCGACTCTTGGGCATCTTTCGGTTTATTTTTTTTAAAATAAATTTTTCAATATATTCTTTCCATTAAAACTTTTTAAGGTTATTGGCTTTGTTACATCAACAGTACGGTGAATCCGATGTTATACGCTTTGTGCAATAATTCATTCAGGAAGACTTTTCGACGTCTCATTTTATGTATCGTTTGTTGCAATACTTCATATTTACGTTCTCATTAAATCTTAATTCCAAATTCAACTCAAAGAAACAACAACAACAACACCTTCTTTTTCAAATAAATTTTCTTTTATATATTTACGAGTGATGGTAATAAATTTCTCATCTTCTCTCAACTTGTTAATTAGTTCCTGAATAATTTAATGATGAATTAATGATAATGAGAACTACTTAAAACGTAAGATAATCTGATGAATTTCAACTGATCGATAATTAATGACGAAGTTGATTACGAGTATAAATTTGGTGCTCCCATAAAAAAATGGATTACTAAATTTTAAAAACAAATCAAAATGAAAATCAGCATTCTCTTCTTAATCGGTTGTTTGGCCATCTTCGCAACTCCAGCCGTTAGATATTTTAATCAATTTGAAATTTAATTTTCAATTCATTCTTTCCATCTGATTCACATAGACATGCAATTCAAATATCTTCGCTAATTTAGTTCATTTTCTTTTTCCTTAAAATCTAATTTTAAATTTTTCTTTGTCAGTTGAGCATGCTTGTTAATCCTAAAGCATTACTACAAGGTGAAATGACATTTGGAGCTGGCGGTACATCTGAACAAAGTGTTGAAGGAACAATCAATAACGAACTCCACATATCATCAGATACGACGGGTAAAGCGGGTGGGGAATTTGAGGGAGTTCACGAAGGAAATGTCGGAAAAGAACTCAATTGGTATTAGAAGAAGAGGGATAAAAGAACGAAAATTTCAAATTCTTTCCAAATTTTATTTAAAACGAAACAAATAAACATTCATCTTCACACATCTCATTCTTCTTATCGTCGATCCGTTTTGCCCATTGATCGTTTACCTGAAAATAAATGTTTCGGCATTTTCGTTCCGATATGACGATCAGCTTCACCTTTACGAGGTTCTTTAAAGAAACGACGATTTGATCGACTATTAATTCGTTTTACTTTCGTTAATGCGTCAATATTCTTCAATCCCGAAACATTTCTCGGTAATTTTGATAAGCGTTCAACTCTCGTTTCACTCTGAGAAATTAAACGGTTTCTTGATCGTTCTTGTAATTTGTTCTTTAACAATTCTAATTTCTTTATATCTTCCAACGAATTCAATTTCTTCTTCATTAATGACCGAGCAGCTGCTTTCAATGACGATGTATCAATACCATCCATTTCAACATCATATCCGATCTCCTCCACCACTTGAAGCGCTTTCTCTTGTTCGTTATCCATTTTATTCAATTTCTTCTCCTCTTTATTCAACGCAACATCCACCACATGTAACTAAAAATAATTATAATAAAATGACAATTCAAATTATTAAATATGAACATTCTGTTTCTTTGTCATATCGACGCCTAAATCTTCCATCGTATTCAATAATTGATCTACTGTTAACTTGTGTGCCGATGACAACGTCTTTGCCATACTACGATTATTTCGATTCTTTTTATTCAATTGCGAATCTTGTTTCATGATACTCTTCTTCTCTTTAATTCTAATAAAATTCAATAAAAAATTTTGAAAAAAAAAGGAAAATTTTAAAAAAAAAACATCGATGCCAATTTTTGAATAGTTCTCATTTCCTCATCAATCTCATCTGGTGTGAGATCGTCATATGTTCCATTCGTTTCTCTTTCTTCCTCCTCCATTTCCAATTGATGAATTTTCTATAAAAAAAAATTAAATTAAAATCAATTTTTAAAATATCATTCAAAATAAATATGATAACATTTATGATATCAGGATGAACATAATCAGCGATATTATATCCGTTATAAAATGATGGTAAAATATCATATTTTTCTTCATTATCATTCAAATCCCATTCACCTATAATTGAAGAATAATAAGAAAAAAAACATAATAATAAAGAAAATTGAACGTCGTAAATCTAATTGATAATCTTCTTGATCTTTCAATTCCACGTCATGATTAGTTAGATTTTTGGGAAATTTCACAAATTCTTTTTCTCGTCGAAGACGAACAGATTCCGGTATAAATTCTTCTCTCACTTTATCATCTCTCTTCACCGGATGTGCAATCGTAAGACGATTAAGAAATGATTGATCATTCGATTTACTTTTCATTTTAATTTCAACTCTCTGTTTCAATAATTCGTCACAAGCCGCCGCTCTCACTTCCATCACGCCCGTTTCTCTCAACGTCGACATTGGCACCATTTGAAATTTGGGTATACGATTTTCATTCGACGATTCGACTTCTTTCAACAATTCTTTATGTTCTTCCGATAATTCATCGAGTGGAACTGCGTCAATTTTATTCAATGCCATCGTTAATGGTTTATCGAGGAAAAGTGGTTGAATATTTCGGAAGAGATCCATCTGCTCTTCCAAACTATATCCACATTGTTCCGATACATCTACTACATAAACAATCGATGCTCTCAAATGAGCGAGTGCAGTAATAGATTGCATTTCAATGGTATTTCTTTCATCAACTGAATGATCTAAAATTCCAGGTGTATCGATCACTTGCCATCGGAAGAATTCATAATCCGTATGACCGACATATAACGATTTGGTAGTGAATGCATATGGTTGCACTTCAACATCAGCTCGACTAATTTTATTGATAAAACTCGATTTGCCAACATTGGGAAATCCACAAAGAATTATCGTTCTCGTATTCGGATCAATTGATGGTAATCGAGATAAATGTTGACGTACTTGTTCCAGATATTGTAACGCTGACGCTTGCTTCTTCATTATCGTACACATTCTTCCCAGAGCTGCTCTCTTCAAACATTTTGATCGATATAAACTATCCGCATATTTCATCAATCGAACATATTCCTTTGCAACACTTAAAAAATTTGAAAATTTATAAAAAAATTTATAAAAAAAATTTTTAAAAAATTTAATTAAATAAACTTATCAATTATCGATTTACACATATTCAATTGACCCAGAGCAAGTTTATAATGATCTTTATCATATAAAATGTTCATCAGATCACGATAGAACGGATGGACGTCCTAAACGGAAATTTATCATAAATTCAAACAAAAAATTAACAAACTTCAATTTTTGGGAAATCTTTCAAAATCTCTTCCAGTTTATCATGAAACGTTTGTTGACAGAATTTTATTTTTCTTGTGTAAAATTGACGGATTCTGGCAATCGCATATTGTTTGTGAATTACCGTTGGCGTTTTCCGTTGTGTCTTCGATAAAACGATATCAATGAATTGCTGGAACAAAAATGAAATTATTCAAATAGAAATTCAAATTAACATCAGCTGGTGGAACGATCGCAATCTTCTTGAAATTATATTGAGAAGACATTGTGATATCGAGAGAATATGAAGAGAAATTCAACTGAAAATAAAAGAAAAAATTTCTAAATTTTTACAAGAAAAATGGAAAAATATTATTTTTTGGAAATAATCCAAAAATCTTTCAAATTATTAAGAAAAATATTTAAAAAAAATTTCTTGAATTCTTTCAAACAAAATTGAGAAATTTTTAAAAATTTTCTTAAATTATTTGAAAAAATCGAAAATTTTTTCGTAAATTATTCAATAATTCTGATGTGATAAGACATATCAATTAAATTAGAATTATTATTTGAATTGTTCTCTTCCGATTTTTCATCGACATTCAAACTATTATCATTTGTACTGTTATTTTCATTGTTGTTTGATTTCGTCTCAATTCCCACAATTATATTCTTCTTCTCTTTATTCTCTTCTTTTTTTATACTCTTCTTATTCTCTTTTTTCTTTTTCTCATTTTTATTATTATGATGATCATCGTCATCGTCACTGGTAGATCGGACATCGTTTTCATAAATATCACCGTCATCAATGAAGGAATCATCAGAATCGTATCCTTCGCCTAATTTATCGAGATCTCTTCCAACGAATGTTGGACCGTCTAACCGATTTGGGAATAATTCCTCGTCGTCATTCTGAGTCGATTTTTTTTTCTTCTTCTCATCATTTCCACCTGTTTTCTCGTCATTCTCCATCATTTCATCGTTTCGTTTCTGAAATGAAATTTTAGAAAATTTGAAAAAAAATAATTTTAACTATTTTTTCTTCTTCATTATTTTTACTTCGTTTAAGAATTCGACTAATATGATCTTCTGACCATGTTGGTTGAACGATCTTCATAATATCAGCTTCATCGACTCCTGGACACGTATCGATGATAAGATCGGAAAATGTGAAAACTCGATCAACATAATCCGTCAAATTAATTTCTCCATCGAACACGATTCGTGGAGTGTTACATTTTTTATTCTTTTTAGATAAGAAATCCATTTTTAATAAATCACTTGATAGAATTGGAAAATCTCATTTTTTGAGATATGGTATGAGAAATATTCCTGAATTATTTTCCTTGTATTTTGTATCTTCTTAAAAACATTTATTTATCTCCACATTTTCATTGTTTAATGATTAAATTCGTCATTTAATTAACCGAAAGAATAATTTAATAAAAGAATTACATTTGAATTTCTAGCAACAAATAATTTATTTATTTTTCACCACATGATTTTCGATTTAACCCAAAATTTCAAATCGTATTTACAACTTGATTAAATGAGACGAATTGAAGAGTTGATGGAGAGAAAACGTTCTCGTAAAAATTTAAAAAAAATATCATCATTTTAATAGTATATCAGAGAAATAAAGTTTTTTGAAAAAATATGATCAAGAAATATGATTCGAATGGTTTCGTCAAATTTAAGAATAATGAATTGATCTATTCGAAATTAATTAAACATCATCGACAAGAACAAATGGAATCGAATGAAAAACTGGAAATTCGTCACTATCATATTCAACATCTAACTAGACCGAAATTGTTGAGAATGATCAATAAATCACCTGAACGAAAACCAGTTCCATTCAATTGGATGATGGAAGATGGAAATATTGTCATAAATGTTTCTCCTCATTTCATCGAGAAAGAGGAGAAAAAAAAGATAATTGAAGATGATAGACAATTGATAGAAATTTTCCATCAACATTATTTCTCAATTACTCTAATATTATTTGTCATTTGGTTCTCATATCTCTTATATATATTCCTCACAAATCATCTTACAACAAGTTTGATGAAAGAGAATGGAATAAACGAAGAAATTATTAAAGAAATTGAAACAAATAATCTATTGTCAATCACATCACCACTACCAACAACAGCGACATCAGCAAATTCACATCAATTAAATAATTTACAAGACACTAAAGACACTTTGTCAAACATGATGTTTTCCTCAAACCGTTGGAACGCTACCGAAATATCGAACTTCAAAATAATATTCATTAAATATTTTAATTTGATTTTTGGAGAAAAGCATTTCCTATTCTCATATTTCTTATGAATAAATTGACAAATTGCTCTTACGAAATGTTGTTAAATGAAAACTATAAAAAATTTTTTATATAGAATTTTCCTTTTATCTTTTTTCGAAGATGTGCGGAATTTCTTCATCTAGAAAAAATTATCGAATATGAATTTTCAATTATAGTTTTCAACTAGTCTCAGACAGTTTATGAATTTTATTTTCGAAAAAATTTGGCTTATAATTAAATTAATTTTATTAATAACGGTTAAAATCAACAATAACAACTTTTATTCAAATATCATATTAATGCAGTACGGTTAATTTTTACGTCTTTAAATTTTGTTTTTCATTTTCTAATTTTTCGAAGATTCGAAGAAATATAAAGATTTGAAAAAAACCAATTTACCTCCTATCCCATTGATTAGTTTGATTGCTGTTCAATCGAATTCAGCAGCACTTGATTGGAGTCGTTCAGCTACAGCTGCTGTAGCTGGAGCATTTTCTGGTATTTTAGGATTATCGACAATTTATGGTTTTATGGTCTATTTCCTTTCATTCTTCTTATTATCAGTTAAGAATTTATTTTTTAAAATTTTATTCAAATTATCTTTAAAGTTTTTGATCATTTTAAATTTGAGTGAATTCGGTACGAATAAAGATCGTGTCATTCAATCGTTTGGTAGTTATTCATCCATTATAACTTCAGGATTATTTTCCGGAATTTTCACTTTCCTTCTTTGTTGGACATTCACTTTTGGTTTAGTTCACGTTTATTGATCAACATAAAAAAAATGAAAATTAAAGAGAATAATAATGAATTAAATAATAAAGAGGAGGAGGAGGAAGAAGAAGAAGAAGAAGAAAAGATGATATTATTTCATGATTTATCAAAAGACGAAAAATTGACGATCGATAAAATTGATGATACTGGAGTGATATATTTGAGTCGAGTACCTCGTCTCATCACCATTGGAGCAATAAGAGAATTATTCGGAGAATATGGTGCATTAGGTCGTGTCTATTTGCAACGTCGTTCAACTAACAAATATCATAATAGTACGAGAGCACTTGATAATTTGATTGGTGAATCGATGAAGAAATTCAAAAAGAATAATAAACGAGATAAATCAATGAAACATGTAGCGGAATACGAGGAAGGATGGATTGAATATCTTGATAAAAAGAATGCCGAATTGGCTATATCGTTGATGAATGGAAAGAAAATTGGGGGGAAACGTAGAAGAGCTCCTTGGTATGATGATGTTTGGTCGATGAAATATCTTCCATCATTCAAATGGTCACATTTGAATGAATCAATGGAAGGTGAAAGATTCGATTATAAGAAACGATTAACTCGACATGTGGGAAAAGCAAGAATGGATGCAGATTTATATATCAAACAAGCGAAATATGAAATAAGTAAATCATCTCGAAATAAAAAAGTTGAATCGTCTTAATTAATTCTCAATTTCTTCGTCGTTTCTCTTCTTCTTCGTTATCGTTTTTCACCGTTTAAATTTAAATATTAATAAAATATTCCAAAACTTTTTTCATATTAACAACGTGTAAAATAATTTGGGGAAGAAAATTTCGGAAGAATTTAAAAAAAAAAAAATTCGACGAATGTAAAGGAAAAATGGAAAGGAAAATGGATTGGACTAATTGAGAACATGGATGTGAAGGAATAAAGCTTTTTTAAAAATTGAATGAAAAAGAAAAATAAACTTTCGTTATTTTCCTTTCTTTTCATTTACCACTAACTTTTGGAATAAATTTAATGTCAATTGAGTAACATGTCACTTCTGAATTGTAGTACTACTGAGACGGGGACGCACATCTTCTTCTACATACAGAATCAAGGCGGCCCTAAATTGGGAGAAGCTTATGCTCGTATCCGAGTCAGTCTACCTGATCATATCAACACACCTCACTACTTCAAATTCAAATCGAACACTTGTGACATTTTCAAAGTGAAACCGTTGAAAGGTACGTTGTGGCCGGGTGATGTAAAAGAAATTGTTTTCATGTCTAATTTGGAGAATGCTTCCGTAGATAAAGAGAAATTGGAGATGGATATGCCCGTTCTTCTCGAAGATGTTAAATTGTCTTTTTATATGACTCCGATGAGTGTCGCTGAACGATTGTTGAATCGTTTAGAACCGGAATATCTAACTGAATTGTGGAGTAAAAGGATGAGCACCGAAATACATAAACAACCTTTTGTCACTGTCGTTCAACTTGATAACATCGGTCAGGAATTTGAGAAGAGAAAAATTGCGTATACTGATAAATATGTGGATGAACCGTCGGGTAATACTGATCTAGGTCATATGGTCAATGCATTCACCTTCCTCACAACAATCATCTTTTTCTTATTTATCGGTGGGGTGATCGAGTCAAATCTCACAAGATACGTTTATCCTTAACACAAGTTAAACAATTAAGAAAACCAGTTAAATTCATGAGACAATCTCTTTCTATGTTGAACGATGGAAAAACCATTTTAAAAAAAATCTCAAACTATATGACGGACATGAAGAAAATTATCCATCGAATTGAAAAGATAAACATTTCTCTTAACATCTCTTATTTGTACCATAAATATATTCATGTCTTCAAAATAATCTCTCTCTCAAAATAATCATTAGCATTCTAAAACGGAAATTGTCATTGAAAAAGATAATTTAAATATTCTTTATTTTTAAGAGAAAATAAAATTTGAATATTTTTATTTATATCGGAGAAATTTACGTTTCCTTCGATTTTTATTCTTATGAAAATTATTTGAAAATTATAAATTAGAAAGAAAGAAGCGATGAATTAAGGAGATTTTAATTTATTATAGTGGAAATTGATTGAGATAAAAATTATATAAAATATGAGAATGAAATAATGAAATGTACAAAGAAGTTCTTCCAAACGAACGAAACTATAATTATGAGTATTATGGGAAATTATTTACAAAATTTTTTAAATTTAATAAATTCATTTTAACAACCAAGGATAAGCTTCAATCGATTTTTTCGATCTATCACCATAATCATAAAGTAATTCTTCTCCTCTCTTAATGAATCGTTTAGCGAATAATAATAATCGTGGAATTCCATCGATTTCGAAAATTTTAGTTTGAAGATTCGCTTTCAATCTCGAATGATTAATCAATCGACCAATAAGTTTCGTTTCACTCGTCGCATCGATACAATGAACTTTCGATTTGTATTTGAAATAATACATGAAACATGGCGAATCTTGTTCATATTTCTCACTATATTCCAATTCTCGTTTATTCGCTTCATTTGCACCAATTAGATCACCCACATATTCCACTACGAATTCGCCTGGGAAGAATTGTTTCGTCGAGAAGATACTTCTTCCTTTATCCGTCGTCATTTCAATTGTTATTCCGAATTCTTCAGTTTTCGTTAAAAATTCTCTTCGTTTAATTTGTTCAATCAACAAACATTTCTCTTCATTCTAATAAAAAACAAGAAAATATTTTTTTCAAATTTTTTACAAAATTTCAAACTTCAACAACACTTTTAGGACGTCGTTCCGATCGTCTTACTTGAACATAATTCGTAATGAGATTTGAGGAACTTTTCGACACTTTATTTATTTGACATTCTTTCAATGGACGTCGATTCTTTCGCGGTGTTGACCCCACTTGAAATTTCACTGAATTTTTATTCTCCTTAAGGACCATGCTACTATATACAGGAAACTAAAGTCAGAAAGATGTACTGAAAAAGGATTTGAAACTGAGAATTTGAGCTGAATTTTTGAAAAAAAATTCCATAAATTTTTTTCCAAAATTCTCTTGGAAAAATTGTCTTTTCATTTCATTTCCATTAAAACTTATCGGATTGTCGCTATGCCAACTGAGTGTTAGTGATTAGATCAATATAATTTACATTTGGATGGATATGGAAGTTATTGATACGGCAATTAAAGTGGATAATCCTTCATTCAATTTAGAAACGCAGGAAACGATAATTAACTCAAATGATCCGACAATCAATATTGAAAAAGACACAACAATCGACCTTCAAATAAAATCAGAAGATAATCATATTGACGAAGTAAAATTGTTCAGTCTTGAAAAAGATGATGAAAAAGATGGAAAACTAGAAGAATTATCAGGAGAAACAATAAACGATGATATTCAATATCATGACAATTCTTATGGAAACTTAAATAAAATTCCTAAAAAATTAATGTATTGTAAAAATTTAACAAGACTAATCCTGAAACATAACAACATCGAATTATTGCCCATCAACTTTTTCATAAATTTAGGTAATTTGGAATGGTTCGATATTCGATGGAATAATTTGAGTCATTTGAAAGAAACAAAATTATTCGCCGCAAAAAATTTGGAAACTTTCTTGTTAAATTATAATAATTTCGAAGAAATCCCATTAGAATTATGTCGTTTGGGCAAATTAAAACATTTACAATTCAGTGGAAATGTGAAACTTTATCAGAAATATGGCAAATATATGAGGAAGGGACTGGGTTTTTTAAAAATTTTTATGGCAAATAAACTTGGGGCAGATTCATCTACTGCAACAAATCTGATAGGTAACGCATTGAATGACAATCATAATAATGATTGTGGAGATACTTCGAATGAACAATTGATTGATTGTTTTTCAGATTATGATTCTATGAAAATGTTTAATTTTTCAAATAATTTTTACATCAGAATTTTCTCTTTATTATTTTCATTAAGACGATCAAGAATTGGCGATAGACGACAAACTTCAAAATTATTGAAAGCGAATTCGTCTCTAAATTTCAATCATTTTCTGAGTAATACTTCAAGACGTTCATATAGTGCATCACTTTCTACGATTGATATTCGTAATGGTAAAATCGATCCGATCTCTCGAGAATTGTTAAAGGAATCACTTAAAATAAAAAGGAAAAAAGATAATGAAAGAATTTCGAGAATTTTAGATAAAAGAAATACGAAAAAAGAATTACACAATTGGAAAGAAACTTATCGGATGAAACAACGGGCAATTGCTAATCTGAAATTACGACCGGGAATAGGTTAATTTTATGACTAATTCAAATGTGAAATTTTTAAAATTTCCTTTTTAAGATTATAAACAATCACCAAATGTAGCTCCATTCGATGTGAACGAATCTTATTTGAAGATAAAGAATCCGGAAGAATATGAAGAATTTGAAAGAATCGAAAATATTCTGGCAAAACGTCCGTTAAGTCCAAGATCGAGATTATTAAAACAAAATCAACAACGATTAAAAGAATTGGAAATTCGAAGACGTTTCGATACTTATATGAGGATGATTTCAAATCAAAGGGAAATGGGTGGAAGTTTAGAAGATCAGAAAATGCAGAAAGCTCAAGAATTAGCCCAACTGAAAAAAATCAAAAGAGAAATCGATGAAAGAAGAAAAGAAATTAATAAATAAAGAATTGAGAGTAGAAAATAATGAATAAAATATTTTATTATTTTTTCAAATGTTTCTTCTTCTTATCATCAACAAATTTTAATGAGACGACGGGAATTAAGATGAAAATGGTTAATAAGAGAATGAAAAATGAAATTGCCATAAGAATAATAGTGGCGAACAACGAAAGGAGAAGATCATTAAAGTTGTATTTGATATATAACGGATAGAAGATTAGGGGACTTGGTAATCGACTTCTCTGAATTTTAATCGATTTGTCAACTGATAGACGTCCTGGTTTATTAACGAAACTATATTGAATTTGCTCATTTGGAAGTTGTATGATAATATCAGAGAAATATACATCTTTCTTTTTGTTAAGATTAGTTGCTTGTAAATAATCGAATTGCGGTAAATCGATATTGTTGAACTTCTCAATAATTATTGATTGGGATCGCTCCTTTCTGACTGTTTGGACGTGAAAAGATGCTTCCACATTTCCAACGTTTTCATCAGATCCAAATTTTATTTCCATATCCTCCAAATTATAATGGGAAAATATTAGGATGAACATTGTAACATTTCCTTCTGAAGTTCAAATAGAAAATGTTCGATTTAATAGTTTAGTTGAAAAAATTAAACCATTTTTACAATAAATGCTCTTCACAAAAATGAAGAAAAAAATATATGTGAATAACATCTTGATAAAGTAATCAATTTTCGAAAATTAGATTTTTAATTCATTTCACGTTGAAATGGATGAAACGAGAAAATTTTCAAAAATTTTAACTTATATATTTATTATATATATTAAATATTATTTAATAATATTTTAATATAATTATATTTTTTTTTTATTTAAATCAAATCGCTACGGGGTAAATGATAAAAAGAAAAAGTTACCTTAACAGAGTTATTTAAGATAAAATTATTATAATTCCCAACATAATGCTTTAGTGTTTCAGGAACATGTGAAGTCATCAAGTAGTGATGTTGATGCGAAGTGCGAAGGGAAATTAGTTTATTGGTTCCCCTTTTAATATTTTTTTTTTTTTTTTTTTTTTATTTATAGCAAATCCCCGCGGGGTAAATTAAAAAGAAAAAAAGATAACTCCTTAAAGGAGTTATTTAAGATTAGGTTCCTGCCCGTTACAATAAAATGCTTGAGTGCTTCAGGAACGTGATAA